>PVHX01002661.1:0-161913 GCA_004024805.1 Geosciurus inauris | reverse complement strand
GCCATTGGAACCTCTACCACCTGCCCTGCTAACCAGATGGTCAACAACAATGAGAATACAGGCTCTTTAAGTCCATCAGGTGGGGTGGGCAGCCCTGTGTCAGGGACCCCCAAGCAGCTAGCCAGCATCAAAATAATCTACCCCAATGACCTGGCGAAGAAGATGACCAAATGCAGCAAGAGTCACCTGCCGAGCCAGGTCCCTGTCATCATTGACTGCAGGCCCTTCATGGAGTACAACAAGAGTCACATCCAAGGAGCTGTCCATATTAACTGTGCCGATAAGATCAGCCGGCGGAGACTGCAGCAAGGCAAGATCACTGTTCTAGACTTGATTTCCTGTAGGGAAGGCAAGGACTCTTTCAAGAGGATCTTTTCCAAAGAAATTATAGTTTATGATGAGAATACCAATGAACCGAGCCGAGTGATGCCCTCCCAGCCACTTCACATAGTCCTCGAGTCACTGAAGAGAGAAGGCAAAGAACCTCTGGTGTTGAAAGGTAATGCCCCTATTCTGTCCCAAGCACAGTCCTGTTTAGCTGGGTTTCACTTTGGGTTTTCTCCTAGAAGTGACAGCCTTCTCCTTATCCTGGCTTCCAAAGAACAAAACAGACTTTCTTCTTGTCTTCTCTTCCATGCCCTTTCTTTATTATTTTGGTATAGTGAGAAAAATCCAGCAGCAGTGAGTTGGAAGTCAGAAGATCTGGGTGCTACCCTTGATTTGGCTTCTGATTTGCATTGTGCAAGTCATTTCACCTCTCTGAGACTATTTTCTCATCCTTCTAAAAAGGGGCTTTATACCACCAGATGGTCTTAAGTCATGCCTGGTCTGGTGGCTTTCTGTTCCAGTCCATAACTAATTGGAAAGTTGCTGTCTCTCATACCTAACCAATGTTGATGAAACAGAGGAAGCAACTATACTGAACTACAAGTAAACCTACAGATACCTGCTCTTTTTGTACAGATACCTTGCTCTTTCTCACCTTTGATCAGCTTGATTTTTATATGGCTTATAAAATGACCTTCAAGAAGGGCAGAGATTTATTTGTAAAATGGAAGTATAAGTTCATCAAATACCTCCATTCCTCTGCCAAAGCTCCAAGGGGACAGAGAGATTTTTGTGAAACACTTTCCAACTCATTATTCTTTTTGGCTTCACCTGATAACAATTGGCATCATGGTTCCTCCCAAGAGGGAGCAGTGGGTCACCTTTCCCAGTACACTGAATATAGAATAACTCTGAGGTTAGTGACGCTGAGCCCCAAGAGGAGGAATTGATTGTCCTCTCTTCTCTGAGCTCCTTCCATACAATATTATCTAACCTAGCAAAGGAGCCCTGATCTTGTGTCCAGCCCAGTTACAATTCTTTGCTCTGAGACACTGCCCCTCATTTCTCTTTGGCATCTTCTACTTGGTGACAATAGTGAGAGAGTCATCCTTTTTCTTCTCTCTTCTTGTGTTTTGAGCCAAGGTACACAGTTTCTGGGTCACGTCTCCAACCTGTCTCTGGATGTGTGTTGATCAAAGGTGTTGCTGGGTTCTTTTGAACACTGTGCATATTTAAATCGCAACAGGTGATTTAGGTGAGCAAGTTACTTATTTTATCTTTGTGGGGCAGCTGTGCCACCATTCTCCTTTGTCTTCCACATGAGTTCTTCAGCCTTTTGGTAAGCAGTGTTCTTGGAAATATGGTCCTGAATTCCTTTGCTAGTAAACCTCCCCTCCACACACACACATATTTAACGCTTGTATCCTCAAGTTTTCTCTCACTGGGCTCAGCTATCACAAAGGCATATCTTTCCTTAAAGCTCGTGGGCTCTGGGGAAGAACATCATAGAATTGTATGCAGAGAGTTTCACAAGCTCCATGAATAATTTGGTAGTGTTGGTAGGATTTTTTGGAGTCACAAGAATGTTGAGGCTTCCTCTGTATAGCTCTGTATTTTACTTTTGTATTCTTGTTTGGTTGACTTTTAGTATTTCCCAGTAGGTTTACTTACTTCTATGCTTCTATTCTCTCACCACAATCCTGGCTTGTCTTTTTCAGATGAGAAAATACCATCTACAAATTTCCCATTTGTAATAGTTTGTTTTGGGGAACAAAGACAAATGGTCTTGCTGGTCTCTTTTCTTCTGTAGACACTCTTGATTTAAAAAAAAAAAAAAGGGAAAACAAAACAAAACAAAAAACATAGTTTTGTGTCAGCATGACCAGAGGAGAACTACCAAGCAACACAAAATAAGATGACCCTGAACTTGAACATGGGATGATCTGGAGGAGTTGTAGATCCTACTCAGCATTTTGCAGTGGGCCTTGTTGGGAGAGGGGTGGCTCATCAATTACTGAGAAATGAATCTCCTGAGGGCAACTGAGGAAATGGGCCCCCCCCCATTTCCCGTGGATGCAGCTGAGAATCCCGGCAGCCTGGGCTTGTTCCTCAGTGTCAGAGAGGGAGGTTGCCTCAGTGGGGCGGGGCAGGACACGCTGCTGACCTCACCACCAGGCGCCCTGGGCATCCGCAGCAAGAGCTCGTCATTTTCGGGTTGGTGAGACAGCGCAGCGGAGAACTTGGAAGACGCCCTGGTGGTAGAGGTTGGATTATTTGTAATTTGGGGGGGATTTTTCTTCAAATACCTGCCACTTTGGTTGAATATACATAGTTCAGAAGCAAATGGGTCTGTAATGTACTCTATTTATTATTTGTTGTTGTTCATTTGATACCTTTTGATGGAAAGGCCTAAAATTGGGACCCAAGATAGGAATGAAGGGAAAGGGATGGATCTTTATTACAATGTCCCTGTTGTCCTTTCATCTGGGCAAACCCGAGGTTAATATCATGGCAGCATTGAGGTGAAGATGGGGTGGACCTTTCTCAAAGGGGAATGGTCAACAACTTCCCCTAGGTTCTTTAGTGGGCCAAGAGACCATCCTGTTGTGGCTCCCCTTCTGAGATTTATTTTAGGAATCTCCTTCCTTTGTGATCTAAAATTGTATTTCAGCAAGAGTAGTAGGGGTACCATTTTGGAATAAAGTGATTTTTCCAGGGAGGATGTGGTGGTGGGGGTAGTTAGAATGTAAGGTAGAAACTTCTTTGTAGATCTTGTAAGTCTGTTTCCAGAGATTTCAGTACAATCTTGGGTAATTTATGCCTGATCCGTCTGAGTCTCTGGTTCGTGTTTGTAAACACTGGTTGCTACCCTCCCTGTTCAGGTTTTATGTCCCCCTGTTTCAATGCCATGCTCTCCATTTTTGGTGCTGCCTGTCAAGTCGAGCGGCTGCTGGGTTGCCATTTTAGTAATGCTGTGTCAGGTTGGGAAGAAACTGATCAGAGGCACTGAAGCCCCTGGGATTAAGTTACTGTTCTAATTTACAGTCCCCTCCCTGTTGTGACCTATGTCTGAATCCATATTTTATTCTCATCTTTGGAAGAATAAATGGCATCAGACCTGTGCTTCTGTTCAACCTGATGAAAATGATCCAAATGAATAAATATTTAGGGATTTGCAAAGTCTTTGAAAGAATTACAGTGTGTTTTACCTAAAGTCAATTTTTAATCAACTCTAACTTGGTTTCTGGCCAAATTGAATAAGAAGGCTAGATAATTCTTGGCTTTCCATATAAGAAAGCCACCATTTTTGCTCTAATATTTTTAAGATTACTTTTTTTTTCTTTTTTTAACAAAGCTGGGTTCAGAAAAATAATTTGTTTTTCCCTATATAGGAAGGGATAGTCTACTGCCACTCCTTATGACAATATATGCCTTTAAAATGTTTATCATAACGTATTTTCAAACATCTGGAAAAGTAGCATATAATGCATACCACTGTACCTGTCAGTCAGTTTAAGCTATTCCCCTTTTTTCCTATTTGCTTTTTCTTTTTGTGTTGTTGAGATATTTTATAATATAGACAATATTTAAAAGTATTTAAGTGTGTTTAATGTTTAAACCTAATATTTTAAATTGAATTCAGGTGGGAATATTTTATAGGCTAGTATGGACATTTTTCACTACTAAGTACTTAAGTGGCAGGTGCTCATCTTGACAGAGCCCATGCTAGTACTTGCTTGTGCTAACACAAAGCAAAGACTGATGGCTGTAATCTTTGACAGTACCGCTCTGTACCAGAGGCATTTTGGGGGGAACAAGGGAAGGCCAGGAAAATAGTTTAGGAACTATAACCTAGAAAGTTAGATTCTATGCTACAAAACTTACCCTTATAACTCCTGAGAAATGAGCAACATAGATTGCACATTTTTCCTTAACAAAAAGGATTCTAAAATATACATTTCTAGACATTGTAAAATTAGATGACAATTTAAATGGCTATACTCAGAAATCAGAGACCTTGCGGAAAATATTCTTCCTGTCTGTCTTGCTTTCGGGGATGAATAAAAATCTTTCCTTTGACAGCCCCCACCACCTCCACCATCCCCCTTAGTTCTTAGGGATGTTCTGAGGATTTTTAATATATGTGAAATAAAAGTTATTATTCTGAACCTCTGATTAATCACCAAGGAAGGCTAAATGCCAAAGGTTAGCTTTGCAACAAAAGGTGGAGAAATTAAGGCAGAATTTGGATCCAGTAGACTTGAGTTAGTCTCGGTTTCTCTGTATGCCCTTGGGCAAGTTGCTTTAGCTTTTAATTTCTTAGTTTCCTCAGTTACAAAAAGTAGAGATAACAATAGCAATTGCAGTGTTAGTTTATGGCAGTGCTAGAAATAAATAAATGAATGTGTATAAAGTATTCAGAATAGTTCCTCCTTGCATGGTAAGTATAGCTGGTTGTTATTACTATTGACTGAACAGAAGTAATAGTGCCAGTATAAAAGTAATTTTGGCTCCTCTTCCAAAGGAGTACAAATAACAAGCTAGGTATAGCAGAGTGTCTGTGCGTGTGTGTTTGTAAGTGTGTGTGTCTGTGTCAGTGTGTGTTGCTATGCCCTAAAAATAACTTGGTGACTGTTACCTAATTTAAGTAGCATAGAGTTGGAGTGCCAAGTAATTGCAAAAACATGTTGGACAAAGAGGCCAGAGTAATTTGGGCATATCCTAGAATTATTTATTTGTAGGGGAATTTATAAAAACGTGATGATAAATCTGTCCAACTAATGTCCCATAACTGAGTAATAAAAGTATAAAACTTTTAGGGTTTGCTTTTTCTGGCTTCTCATTAGGCCGATTTATTTTTGGAAGAAGGATTGTAGTCTGACTATAAAAGGGTAGAAGGCAGGAGCGGGGAGGGGGTATGTTGTGAGGAGCTAGAGTGTGGAGGAGTGAAGAGGGAATGGCCTGCTCATTTCTCTCAGGGAGTCCTGAACATTTTCCCTGAACTGCTGTGCAGTTGCCTATACTCTTCTGAGCTTTGCACCCACCCTCCTGCTTCCTGATTAAAATGTATGTGAAAAGAGAATAGAAGTGAGCTGCCCCCCACCCCTGCCTGTCCTTATGCCATCTGTCCCTTATTCACTATGTACTCAGCAAAGTGAAGTTTAGCGCTCTCACACCTGACTTCAAATCCGGCCTTTTCCACTGACCAACTTAAGCAACTCAGATTGACCTTGCAGAGGCCCAGGTTTTCTCCATTGTAAGATCTGGGTAATTTCAACATCACATGACGAAGTGAGATGTATATAAAGTGCCTGCACATAGTTTTTGGTAAGTCAGGCCCTGGACCCCACCTCCTTACCCCTGCCCTTTAAGAATCTCCTATCTTAGAGGGAAGGAAACAGCAAGTCATTTTCAGCACAGGACTGTGAGAGCATGTTAAATATCGACATCTTTTCCTTACCAACGTGTATGTGTATTAGTTAAGTTAACCACCTGGCATGTCGAGGCCAAGTTCAAGAAACTCTTTTCTGGGCAGTGATAGGTAATGATTATAGATTAGAAAAAGCAGGATGGAAAAGGAAGCTAAGTAGGCAAAGCAGTCTGCCTAATTCTGTTTTCAAAACATGAATTGGTAGAAGGAAGGAGAAGGGAGAATGGCAAATATGTACACTTTTCTAGTTGGTCCTCCAGGCAAACCCATCTGGAGGTCTGACAAAATCACAGGAGCAGAATTCCTTGCTACAGCCATCTTAGGCACATGACCTCAGGGCCTGACTGCATGGTGGGGGCCTTGGAGCAGACCTTTGAAGCAGACTCTGCTTTCTTAGACCCTGTGTTAGCAGTAGCCAGAGTGTGGGTGCCCCAGTGCTGCTGGAGAGCAGTTTAGACAGAAAAATACTGCAATGCTTAGGCAATTTAATCCAAGTTGGCACAAAAAGACACAATACATACTAAGGATAGAAATTCTAATCCCAGGAGACATCATCTCTCCTCCTTTGCATTGGAGATTCCCAGATTTTAGGAAAGAAATTTTGGAAGGTCTCTAATCTAGAAGCTGTTACCTGTTACCACAGGCTGCTCATTGGTATCCCTCAGAGGGAATTTAAAACCTAGGATGCTCAGTTCCCACTTCCAGAGATTCTGGTTAAATTGGTCCTGCATGCACATCAGGATTTTTAAAACTCTCCTGGTGCAGGGTGGTTCTAACATGCAGCACAATTTGAGAACCATTGATCTGGTCCTGTCTTCTCATTATGCAGCTATGGAAATTAGGCCTAGAGAGGTTTATAACTTGTCCAAGGTCACATGCATGATTAATTTTAGAGCTTTGATCCTTAGTGCTAAAGTAGGTCTTGCCAGGTATATAGAGTGATGTATGTGTGTATCATTAATAATAATAATATTTAATGTACAGCATAAAGTATAAGCTATTTAATAATTCTGAACACCAATAATTTTTTTGTTTTTGTTTTTGACTTTTGAAATTTTAGTTCACAGCAAAAATACCTAAGTCTAAGGACTTTGGAAATCATCAGCTCACGGTCTACATTATACCTAGGTCCTAAAAATACAGGCCAAATATTAACTTTGATTTAATCCCATCTTCTGAGGAACTAAATGGTTTAAGGAAGAGCTGAAAAACATAACAGAACACCCAAGCATCTCAGGCTTCCAGTGACTTTTTGTAGGTGGGCTGATGACTGTACAACCTCATAGGGGAGATTCCTTCATTTGTTCAGTAACTATCGCCCAGCGCCTTCTCTATGCTAGGCACCAGTGTACAGCTGGGAATCCACCGTGACCTTTGCAGTCTAAGTGCTAGAATGAGAGCCCACTTGAACAAGGCCAGTCTCCTACCTCCCTTTCCTCCTTGAAGATCCTGTGTGTATTTGTGTTCTCCATCCTCCTCTGCCACACAGTCTTGTTTAGGGAGCAGTTTATCTTCAGGAAATGTTGCTCTCCTGGGAAGTACATGTTTGTACTTTTTTCTCCTTTTCTCTTTCAAATAAGAGCCTAGCCTTTTCTAAGTACATTATGGGCCAACAAAATTTCTTTCTAGGGTTTTGATTTGAAAAGAAATGATTTGCTGGTTTTTAATAGAAAAGGAAATGTACTCTCTGCCTGTGGAGCTCAGGGTGGAGAGGACTCCTCTGTGCAGTAGAGTGGAACTTTATCATTTGAACCCCACTAATTCTGAACATGTTGCTAATAGGAACAAGGCCTGTGTTTATTTTCCCTGCATGCTCTCTATGAAAGAGGACATGCTTAAGCAAACAAGCATGGCAAACAGTATTTCTGACATAATGTTTTGGCCTGCTTGGATCAGCGGGGGCAGTGTTTGCAAGTAGTACTCTAAGGGACAGGGCTGGGAAGAAAACATAAATAAGTCTCCATGATTATAAAGTCTTTGTTATTTCTCCTAAACAATGACGATCCCTCTCTGGCAAGTTTTCATTGACTGTTTCTACATACCCTCTACTTTACATTCATTGAATATGATCTTATTAATTCAGAAAAACAAAATTGAAGATAACAAGTATGTCTTTTAAATTTTAATTGTCAAACATTTTAAAATATACATTTTGTATCCAAGTTGATGTAATCATCCTAATGATGAAGAATTTAACTTTTTAGATGTTTTCGTCCCAAACCCAAGAGCAAGATCTTAGCATCCTTTTTTTTTTTTTTTTTTCTCTCCAGGTGGTCTGTGTCATCTAGTATTACTTTAAAGTTGAGAACTCTATATCCTCTTCCCCCAGCAGGGCTCATATTTTATCTTACTTAAAGGAGAAAAAACCAGGAACCCATGCTTTTGTACAGGGAAAGGACCTGTGCAGGCCTTCTACTTTCATACAAGATAAAGGCTGTTACCCATTCTCTGCCTCTGGCAGAATAGAAGAGCATTTCTAGGAAGAAAATGGTTTGCGAATTCATCAAATTATCTGAATTTCTTAATGCTTTATGCATGTTGAAGGCTGGCTCATTCCCAGCCCCACCCCCACTCCAATTTCATGGAAAACAAAACAAAGCCCAGCTCTTCCTCATGTTTCCACAGAGTTTTACCTTCTTGTCTTACCCCTGAAGGTGGGTTGCATCTGTTGCCCATTTCCGTAGCTGCTGAAACTGCCTGGCCAAGGGAGTGGTGTCAGGCTTGTCTTGCCTTTGAGGATCTTGTCCTCTCCTGCTCTAATGGGAGCTCAGCTGATCTTAGTTTGTGTTCTGAGGTAAAGAGGCTGTCACTACTTTGCACAGTCAGAACATTGCTGTCTAGTTCTAACATTTGTCAGGCTTGGTGGTGCACGCCTGTAATCTCAGCAGCTTGGGAGGCTAAGGCAGGAGGATTGTGAGTTCAAAGCCAGCCTCAGCAACTTAGTGAGGCCCTAAGCAACTCAATGAGAATCCTGTCTCTAAATAAAATACAAAAAAGGGCTGAGGATGTGGCTCAGTGTTTAAGCAACCCTGGGTTCAATCCCCAATTCCTGACAAAACAAAATATACAAAAAAACCTTTACGTTTATTCTATGGAGGAAATAATCTCAGTTTTTCATAATGGCCCTGAAGTCCACTACCATTGGACTATTACTAGCTATTGCTACTAGCAAGAAAAAAGAAGATACCAATTGGGATGAGGGGAATATGAGGCAGGATACTAGGAGAGCAGAGTACCGCTTAGGGTAATAGCAGCGCATCTTTTAG
The DNA here is from genome assembly GCA_004024805.1 of Geosciurus inauris. NCBI lineage: Eukaryota > Metazoa > Chordata > Mammalia > Rodentia > Sciuridae > Geosciurus > Geosciurus inauris. Next base: position 152,889 of record PVHX01002661.1, on the reverse strand, counting down.
CTCCCAGACTTGAATTCTGAGCTCCGAGGTTCAAGACTGTCTTATTGGTATTAGTCATTACAATATCTCTGCTTCCCTCTCCAAATGCTGAGACTAGACATAAACTTTTAAGAGGGCCTTTCCTGAAGTGATAGGGGACCTTTTCTTGGGTCTTGTATTTCTATTCTTATTAAAATACTACATTTAAAATGATGAATCTTATGGTTCTCATGAATGATATTTTAATATGTCATAGAACATCATTTAAACACTTGTAACTACTCTGAGTCTTACCAGCCCATCATCCTGGAGATTAGAAAATCATTTCCCAGGTAGTTTGGAAGAAAAAAAATTAACATCTATTGAAAGCTTCCTATGTGCTAGGCATTGGGCTGTTATATATGTGTCTTATTGAGTTCTCAGGACATCTTTCTGGGAGAGGTTTTATATCCTCACTTATAAATATTTTCTCTCATCTCATTAACTGGCAAGTGGGAGAACAAGAATTAAACCCCGATTTTTGAACTCTGGTGTAGCTCAGAGATAGAGCACATGCTTAGTTTGCATCAGGTCCTGGGTTTAGTCCCCAGCACTGCCAGGAAAAAAAAAATGAAAAAACAAAGCAAGAAAATATAGGGTCTGGGGGTGTGTCATGGTAGTAGAACACTTTCTTAGAATGAGAAAGGCCCTGGGTTCCATGACCAGCACTAAGGAGGAAAAAAAACAACAACGTAGGATTTCAATGGCCATGTTCTTTTCAGGCTGGCCATGTATCTATTTATTAAGTGAGCTGTTTCTTATTCTTGGTAGTTGCTTTAGCTGTGCTTTATTTGTGAGGTATGTTAGGTCTAATTCCATCATCCTTCCCCCATTTTCTTGTATATCCTTAAGTAAAAATTCCATTGCTAATTTGTCATTAGGGTAGAACTGGCTTTCTGGTGACTTTGCCCCAAATTATATCTTAGACTTTGGAAACTTTAAATTTTGGTTATGGCAGAGATTTTCAATGAGTAAGAAATCAACTTCTGAAAATTGCAATGATTATTTTCGACATTTATGGAGTGCTGTGAACATCATCATCTCTTATAACAGCAGTTACACATGAGTGACCGCAACTCAGAGGTCCATGCACTACCAATTAGCATGAGGTCCCTCCAACCTTCAATTCAGGATAGAAATCACAAAAAAAGCAAAGTATTGTTCTTTTTGATGTTATCACCTTCATGTTGCTAGCTCATCCACGCATTCTTTAGCTTAATTTGGGATAGAAATTATAAAGAGGCAAGGAGTACCACCCAAACAAGGCTTTAATGGAGCTAGCTAGTGCTCAGGCACAAGGGAGACGGTGTACTGGTTAGGATCCCTGGACTGCTCCAGAGGTCTGGAGAATGAAAGCAAAAAAAGAGAAGGGCTGGTTCATGCAGGCATAGTCAGCTGTTGTTCCATAGGATCTCAGGATTTCTCTACCCATCCTGTCAGGTTTTGCTGTGGACACTGGGGTTTGCACTTAACCCAGGTGATCTGTGCATGTGCGTTGGATCCATCTTAGCTGGCTCATAAGAGGGTGAAGGTGCTCACTACAGCCACTCCAGGAAGGTCACAATATGGGTCAAATTCAGGCATATTGCACCTGTAGGGGTCACTTGGGGGAGGAGTCAGCAGTTTCTGAACCTGGCCATTGATGGAAACAATTTTTAAGAAAGTAGCTTGCATTGGATGGGAAACCTTGGTAATGGAATCAGGGCCTTAACTGTTCTGTCTCCCTGGCATTTGTCCAAGATTACTCAACAGGTACATGGTTGAGCCTGGGCATAGCATGATTGTGCTTCTACTTGGTGCATTTTTAGTGCCTAGAACCTTAGAATACATTCTTCTAGTAGCCTGTGAATGGAAGAATGATGTTTCCTTCCTCTGCATGTATTAATATATTCACTCAGTTTCCAGAGTGGGAAATAGATAAGTCAGAAAAAAGAGAGGTCCAAAGTTAGGAATAATGAGTAAGAAGGAATATGTAAAGGGTTCATATCACTCCATCCCAAAGACCTTAATGCCCAAAGATATTCATTTGATCAACTATGCTTTGTATTAATTCTCTCTTCTATTAGTGTAGATGATAAACTATAGGTTGGTTTTTTCCTTATGGATTTGAAGAATCTCTAGTAGATTTTCATTGGCCTTTGGGAAAGTGATTTCTCTGGGATGAGTGAACAGAGATGCTATCAAATGATGGCTGCTTTTGATTTCTCCCTTCCTCACCTTTCTCAACTCTGTTCTTCCCCTTCTACAATCTAAGGCTACCTACAGCTTTGGGGACCTGGGGTTGTGACAGTGACAGAGACTGGGAACAAGTATAATGAACACCTCTGAAGAATGGCAGGCTCGACTGAAGGCCTGTGTTGGAAGCAGCTTTTTTTCCTCACAATTCTGTCTTGAGAGGCATCCAGATTCATGCACTGAACACGTGTCTCCTCTCAGCTGCCAACTGTAAAGTCACATCACTCTGAATGTCCCAGGTCCTCAGTGGTAGGGTGAGAGGAGTGGGTGTGACTGATCAAGGTGATGGGATCAGTGAATGGGGAAGAAAACCTACAAATAGGAGCATTCTTTAGTCTAAAAAATGAAAGTAATTTAAAGTTAGTTTTCAGTAAATTCAAGATATTAATTGATAAAGTCTCGTATTAATAAAACAAGGTGAATTTTCTAAACCACAGAGGCCCAGGGACAACTTCAGAGGTCTTAAAAAACAATGTTGATATAGTCCCTTGAAGAGAGGCATTCACTCCTATATGTTGAATTAAAATTTTTTTTTTTTTTTTTTCCTGGAGACCTTATTAACCATTCAGGCCACCTCACCCATTTTACACATATGGACACTGATCATTTACCCAAGATGTAAGTAGCTGGTAACAGAAGATTGCACAGGATTCATGCTCCTTAGCCCTCAATGTAGAATTATTTTTTAAGCCAGCAGGCATGTAATCCTTTGGTTTGTGTCTGAGTTAATACTCAATAAGCAAGTCTCATGGGTCCACATGTTTAGCCAGCTAACAGTTTCTTTGTAGACCTTTCTTAGGAGCTTATTAATTGACTTCTCATTAAATAAGCCCATGACGCCCCTTAAATTTGTAGTCAACCTTCCCATTAAGAATTTGTGTTTTCCTGCAGAGGAAGTGTGATTTGGAAGTTAAGAGCACAGATTCTGAAGCAGAATTCTAATTTCGAATTCTGGCTTTGCCACTTACATAATTATGAACTTGGACAGATTATTAACTTTTCCATGACTCAGGTATTTTGCCTATAAATGGGGAGACTAAGCACTTTTTTCATGGGATGAATAGAAGATTAAATTAGATAATATATGTACAAGTGTTTTAAACAATGACACACAATAGTTGACATTTATTAAAAATTTACTATAATTATAAATACTACTAATATTATAATATAATACTACTAATATTATATTATAATACTACTAAGTAGTTAAATACTACTAATAGTGATTCACTTACTTTTACCCAAGAGAGACATGGGAGATAAGGTTTCATAAAATGATTTGACATCACCCCTAGTGCATTATAGTTCAGACTTTTTGATGCTTAGTAGATCATTTTGTTTAAAGGTTTGGAAAAAACTTGGTATTTCTAGTGAGGTGTTATAAATGGATTACATAGTTGTTGTTTTTTTCTCCCTGAATTGGTGCCAAACTGAAAAATCACATGTTATTTCTATGTACAAAAATCTTATAAAATTTAATCTTAGCAAACACCCTTCATGTATGCTCATGATTGTAATATTAAGAAAATTTTAAAAAGAAAAAAAATACCAATCTTGTCCTGACTGACCTAGTTTCATTTTTACATATCCTCTTCATTCTTTACCCATATAAGTGCATGTTTCACAGAGTTTCTCATATAGAAACTGAAGTTCATTTCGCTTATATTGCATGTACTTTTGCTTCCTGTATTGTCATCAGAAGAGTTTCTTCTTTAATGCTATAATCTGTCTTATTACCATATGCTAACTTAACCAATTTGCCAATTAATGGAAATTAAGTTGCTTCCACCTTTTTTTTTTGGTACTATGGTTTGATCCCAGAGGCACTTAACCACTGAGCCACATCCCCAGCCCTTTTTTGTATTTTATTTAGAGATAGGGTCTCACTGAGTTGCTGAGGCTGGCTTTGAACTCACAATCCTCCTGACTCAGCCTCCTGAGCCTCTGGGATTACAGGCATGTGACACTGTGCCCGGCCCACATTTTTAATAAGAGAAACTTCTGGAGAGAAACCTTTGTTTGGAACCCTTCCCCCCTATTAAGAGGAATGGATGCTCTCTCTGCCAGCCAGCTTGGGTTTATCTTTTTTTACCTCCCCTAATTTACTTTCAATTTTTCATTCTTGATTTTCTTTACAAAACACAAGAGCCCAGCTACCTATAAAAGTTGTTAGTTTTATGGAAAATCTTTGTTCTTGATCTCGTATCTTTGCCCAGATCCTGTGTATGTATGCTACGCAAACTCTGAGACATATGCTGTGAATCTTGAACTTCTCCTTTGGTGGGCAGAGTGAGGAGGGTTAGAGGCACCACTCAGTGCTATGAAAACCCAGAAGTTATTGTGGAAGTGAATGATCTGGCAGAGCCAACAAGGGTTCGTTGTTTCATAAATATGAGTCACTCCCAGTTTTACAGTGTTGATAAAACACTTTAAAGGGACAATAAAAGCAGAAAGAGTTAGATTTTTTTTTTTCCCCTGTGCTGGAGATGGAATCCAGGGGTGTACTACCACTGAGTTCCATCCCCAGCCCTTTTCATTTTTTATTTTGAGATGAGCTTTCACCAAATTATTGAGGCTGGCCTTAAACTTTGATCCTCCTGTCTCAACCTCCCAAGTCACCATGCACTACCATAACTGGCTTAAGAGTTAAACTTTTTGTGAGATGTTAAGCATATGTGTTTGTTTCCCCTTTGAGCCCCTTTTTAAGCTGGAGTTTTAGTGTACTGCTATTCTCCTGAGTCCTTGAGCAAACATAGGCAGAACAGAAGGAAAGTCCCCATTAGTTCTTTGGCCAGGTTGAGGTAAAAGATCCTTTAAATGGGAGACAATTCTCTGACATAATTAACTTGTCTTCCTTGATCAAGTACATGAATTGGATTGAATTTATTATAGTTAATTTTGTACTTTATGTAAGAAAGCATTCATCTGCCCCTGTTAGGTCTTTTCATTCCTACCTTGAAGGAAGGCCTACCCAATTCTAGTGAGAGTCCATGAGACCAGATAATGCAGGAGTGATGTTGTCTGGCAGCTCTCTCTAACAAAGATCAAGAGAAGCTGAATGTGGGACAGAGTGAGCTTTCATATTAATATATGTATCTTTTATTTTTAAAAAATTAGAAAATTCTTTAGGGCCTGAGAATCAGATACTACAAATCTGCCTAAATAATTACTTGATGTAATTTCCTACCAGTGACATTATTTTGGATTCACGACGCAGAGCTTTTTTTCCAGGGACTTGAGTGGAGTGACTGCCTGGTGACTGGACAGTGGCTCTGAGAAGTGGCTTGAGGGCTGAGAGCACTGCTTACCCACTCAATAAGCCAAGGTTCTTCCCCTGCTGCTTTTCCTCCTCCCCACTCCAGCTGTTCAGATATCCTAAAGACTTCCTCCTTTGGCTGCATCTTGCTTTCAGAGTGTCTTTGCCCATTGAAAGCTATTGTCCAAGGCTACTTGATTTTGCTGGTATTAAAATGTATGCTGGGGAGATAGGAGAATATGGGAATAGAAGAGCATGCTGTGGATAATTGATCAGAGAGCTTCTCCAAGTTCACATGCTGCTTTTCCTAGGAAAAGAAGGGCTCTCTGATGTCTTTGGGAGATGACTAACTTCCTAGGGCAGAGTGGTTTCTAGTGCCTTAGATTTCCATTATTGGTCTACCTCTGCATGCACACACACATACACAAACACATACTCATTTTAGTTAACATTTATAGAAGAGGGATGATTATGGCACTCAGCATTAACTCATTTAATCGCAATAGCAACATCTCTGTGCTGTCCAGTATGGTAGTCATGAGCCACATGTGACTATTGACCACTCTAAGTAGGGCTAGTAAAACAGAGATGTGTTATATGTTTAAAAAGCATACTGGGTTGCAAAGATTATGCAAAAAAAAAAAAAAGTGTAAAATATTTTAATATTGATTACCTGTTGCAATGGTAATATTTTGGACAGGTTGAGTTAAATATATTATTAACGTCAATTTTATCTGTTTCTTTTTACTTTCTTGAGTGCAACAACTAGAAAGAAAATCTTTCTGCACTACATTTCTATCAAATGGTGCTGATATTTATATAGTAATAATAGGATTATATCCCGAGTTTTTACATGGGAAAACTGAGGTTGAGAGAGGTTAAGTAAATTGCCTGAAGTCACACAGCAGAAAGCCAGGGTTAAGACCTGTCAGATTCTAGAGCCTATTCTCTTCATTACCCTGGAATTGTATAACATAAAATTTATCTGGCTCTTGTCCTTGATTATTAGAGATAACCTCTAATTCCTTGGAATTTCCAGAAGAATAGGAGTGTCCTTGTTACTCATGAAGGGCCCCTTAGATCACACCTGAGTTTATGTTAATGAGATGACTCAGGATAAGAGTTGGTCATCAAAAATACCAGCCCTGTGATGAGAGTGTCGGAACCTTGCAAGAAGGAGCTGGGCTGAGGATTAAGTTCAATTATAAGGTCACCAATTGATCAATTATGCCTAAGCAATGAAACCCTAATACCAAGTCTGGGTACCAAAACTCAGTTAAGCTTCCTAGCTGCTGAACACATTGATGTGCCAGCAGGATGATGTGTCCTGATTCCACAGGACGGAGCACAGAAGTTCCATGTTCAGGACCCTTCTAGACCTTTCCCTGTGTGTGCTTCATTTGGATAGTCCTGGTTTGTAACCTGTATAATAGAACTGCAGTCCTAAGTATAGTACTTTCCTGAATTCTGTGAATCATTCTAGTGAATTATAGAACCTGAGGGGTTGTGGGAACCACAGAATTTATAAACCAGTTAGTCAGAAATGTGAGTGGCCTGGGAACCCCTGAGCTTGCGGCTGGTGTCTGGGGTGTCGGGGAATGTGGCCTTAACCTGTAAAGTCTGCTCTGAGGTCAGCTAGTGTCAGCGTTGCAAGAATTGACTGCCTCTTATGTGGATGTATGTTCTAAAGGCACGGTCGCTAGGAGAGCCAAGTGCTGTGATCTCACTTGTCTCTCTCCCCCAATGTCCTTGGTGACAATGGTCAGTAGCGTGCTGGACTTGTGACTCAATCTTTGATCAACTCTTTTTGACTACAAGGCTCAGTGTGGAGGCCAGCAGACCTATGGCACCTCCTTGCCCAGACCCTCCAGCTATTCCACCTTCCAGGTGGCATCCTAGATGTGGCAGTGACATAGATACAGATGCATGTTAGGATCCCTTTAATACCAGGGATTCTTAAATACTGATGATGGAATTGAGTTCCTTATGAGAGACTGTTATAGGGTAACAATAAGGAGTAAGGCCTGTTTTTGGATTTGTTAATCTTTTGCCTTGTCAGGAAATATTCTGTGGTGTGTTCTATTATATCTTATAAATAAGGCGTTCAAATCAAATGTTGCCTTTTCATTATTTGCTTTTGTTTGGAATATTTAGCCATAACCACCCCCCTTCACACACTTTTTTCCTGTGTTTCTCCTTCTCTGCTCAAAACAACACTGTCTCTCATCTGTGGTCCTGCTTCCTTTCACACACAGGCCCAGCCCTTGTCCTGCAAAACTTTCTTAGGTCACCAGCTCCTGGAAAGTTGACTCCTATGAGTACATTGTGGGGCCACCCTGGAAGGCAGATTTCTAAGAAAAGACACCTAACTCTAGTTATTGGGAGGGAAGTTGTCCCGTATCCATGAAAACCAGGGATGAAACCAAAAAAAGGCTTTGGAGTTGTGAAAGGTCTCTAGAAATACCATGCTGACTTGATTTCTTTCTCACTCAGGCTAGCCTCGGGCTCTTTGCACACTACCATCTGGCCAGCCTTGCTGATCAGAGGGGTTCAGTTTTAAGGGTAGGGATGGTTCAGCCAGAAAACTGTCAGGCAGTTCTCCCCACTCTCCGTGACAATGGGCGCGTTAGTGTCTAAGAGGGGGAGAGCACATTCAGCACTTCAGCCATTCCCTTCCAGACTGGGCTTCCAGGCTCCTTTTCACCTTTTAAGAGCACCAGAAAATGCTACAGCCCTGCAAGAGAGCTAGAGCTGAAACGGCTCTTTATTCCAAAGAGGAAAGTCCTCTATTTGAAGAAAAAGCTCATATGATATGATCATGTGATTTAAAATGATCACAAGGTTAGGTAGCTTGGCCAAAAGTGCACAGTTGATAAGAGGAATCAGAGGAACCCAGAATTCCTGATTATAGATCCGATATTGTTTCTGTTCCGAAGGAGGCAGGAGAAGCAGAGTTGACAGGGCGGGCTGAATCTTGTTACTGCTGACCGTGTTTAAGTGGGAGGCCACCCAGCTCTAGGGGGGCTGAGCCATATCCTCGTCAGTTTCACGTGCCCAGTTCTGAGCTTGGTGTCCCCAACCCACAGTGAGTACTTAATCGTGTGTTGAACTGAACCAAGCACCTCCCCTCCCCTGTTCAGTGACATCAGACAGGCCATGTGTCGTCTTGTCTCTTTGGTGATGCTTCCTATACATCTTTGCCAATCATCACTCATATTGAATGGCCTGAGGGGGAGGCATGGAGAAGAGAGAAAGGGTTAGAGGCCACCAAGTGTGATTGGTGTTGAATCTCAGCCCTCTCCAGGGTGCCCATTTGTCACATTTAAGGTCTGGTACTGCTATAGTTTGCCTCTCCTGCATGACTCTCATCAGCCCTCCTTCCCAGGCTGGGCAAAGTCAGGGTTTCTAAGTCCTTGTGTGAATTCACCTGGCTGTCCTGTACCTGCTTGCATGAATCATGGCTACATGATGTCATTCAGGTCAATCTGCAGTGTATGCTCAAAACATTTCTTTGGCCAGTCCTTTTGCTAAATTTCTTCTAATGTTCCTTTATCTTTTCTTCTTTTTCCTATTAGATTTTTCCTTCAGTATTTAAAAAAAATCTCTCACATCCCTAGCATAATGCTGAATAGCACATAATTAATGGCTCTTTCCATCTCATTCTAGTGTTCATTTAATCTAAAAATATTTAATGAGCACTTACTATACAAATCAGATGCTAAACAATTTCTGTGAATAATTACCATGTAGTGGCTCATTTAATTCTTGCAATAGCTAATAGCTGGCCCTATTGTTAGCCCCATTTTGCAATAAGTAAAGTAGGGTAGAAAGAAGTTAAGCAACTTTGCAAGATCATGCTGGAAAGTTGTGAAGACAGCCTGACCCCAGTGCACAGAGTGGTTATGCTCTGTTCCCTTTAAGACAAACAGCATCTTCACTTTGTTGGGGCCCATAGTTTAAAAATGACAATAAACAAAGGAGATATAATTTCAGATAGTGATGAATGATCTGAGAACCTTAAAACTTCAAAACTTCATGATGTGATGAAAGAGAAACGAGAGAAGTTGAAGTTGAAAGTCAGGGAGGAGCCCTCTGAGAAGACCACACATTTGATCTCAGGTCAGTCAGAGTCACCTATGTGAGTCTAAAGGGAAACAGTTTTTTTCCCAATAGACACTCTGCTATGGTGCAGGATAGTTTGAGTGTGGCCGCCAAGAATTCGTGTGTTGGAAACTTTGTCCCCACTTGGACAGTGTTGGGTGGTGGTATACCTTTAAGAGGTAGGGCTTCAGAGAGTCAGATGGGATTGCTGCTCTAGGAAGGGGTGAGGTAGTTCTCTTGGGATTCTCAGCTAGTTCTCAAGAGAGGGTTGCTATAGAAAGAGCAAACCTGGCCCCTTGCCCTTGCCCTGACTTCTGTCTTGCCGTGTGATCCATTCTTCTTGTCATCGTGATGCCATCTGTTGTGATGTGACACAGCCAAGGAGTCTCTCACCAGAGCCAGTGTCAGGCTATTTGGACTTTCAGCCTATGAGCTATCGAACCTCTTTTCTTTGTAAGAACTCAGCCTCTGTAAGTACTCAGCCTCGGGTATTTTGTTATAGTAACAAAAAACAGACTAATAACCTCACAACACAGAATGCTTGTGTGTGTGCATGTGTGTGTGTGTGTGTGTGTGTGCATTTTCTTCTATGCAGCAAATAGTTCTCTAGCAGATACCAATGGGATATTCTGAAATTTAACTCAATTCTGACACTATAACCTGAATGTAGTGTCAGACCCCACAGGTTAAGGGCTCAGTCATGCAAGACTGTCCCTATTCATATGCCAGTGACAAGCTCAAGGTTGTGACCTGTGCTTCTGACAAACCTGCTATAAATCAAGGTTCTCATAACCTACTCCTTGGATTTGGATAATTTGCTAGGACAGCTCACAGGATTCAGGGAAGTGCTTTACTTACATTTTCTTTTTATTGTAAAGAATATTATGAAGGGTGTAGATGAACAGCCAGATGGCAGAACTGTATAAGGAAAGCTATAGGGAAAGTTTAGAGAGTTTCCATGCCCTCTCTGGGTAGGTGTACCACCTTCCAGGCACCTCCACATGCTTGGCAATTAGGAAACTTTCCAAATCCTATTGAGTTTTGATGGTATATTCCTTAAGTAGGGATGATTAGATTATTGGCTGTAGGTGGTCAGCTTGACCTTCAGCCCCAGGTTGGGGGTGGGGCTGGAAGTCTCTACCTTGTGATCTTGCCTTGGTCTTGCTGGTGACCAGCCCCAGCCTGAGGCTCTTCAGGGGCTGTCAGTCACCAGCCATCTCATTAGCATATAAAAGACACTTATCACTTTGGAGATTTCAAAGGTTGTAGGAGCTCTGTGCCAGAAGTCAGAGCAGAGAGCAAATGTCTATTTCTTATGACAATATCCTAGTAAGGAAATGCTGGAGAGGATTTCCAGGAAGAGGGATCAGGAAATGCAAAGGCCTTGAAATGGGAAGCTGATCCTACAGGCCTCAAGCACATTCCCACAGGGAATCTCCTTGCCATGAGTTCATCCCTATCTCATGAGCTTAAAGAATGCTAGAAGAAACTTAAAGATTGCCCAAAGTGCTGATTTTATAGCAGTGACAGTAGGTGTCACAGAGCTAGCACCCAGTATCACTTCAGAGAAGGAAAAGAGAGACTGCCTTCTGAGTCCTTACTTTTAGGGCATCTTGTCACCCTGAGCAGCATTAGGTGTGGCTTCAAGGAGATATGGGGTGTGTCCAAGGTCAGTTCTCCATTTTAAGTGTCCCAGGCTGAACTGATTATTATTTTCAAGCTCATGTTGATATGTATGCTTCCAGCCCGTCTCTTAAGTAGGCATTTCGGTTGTTTTATTTCTGCTTTAATCTCAGAAGGTGGCCCATTCAGGCCAAGGATGTGCTGGCTTTTGACCTGATGCAACCTTAGGTATCTCTTAGTGTGCAGAGACCCTACTTGGCTTTGGAGGGCCTTTCCAAGCTTAGCCCTCATGATCTGACTGTTGGAAGTGGCTGGCTGGACAGATCCCTGTGCAAGGACAGCTCATGCCTTCTCTTTCTAGCATTTGATTGGTAATGCTCAGCCTTGCTTAATATTCTTGCCAAATATAGAATTCAGCTTGGTGGCTTGAGGACGTTGTTGCTATGCTTTTTGTGAACTGAAAACATTAGTTCGGGGAAACACTTGAAATTTTGATACTGACATTTGATTCTTTCTCCTACCACTTCCTGAATTCCCTCAGCCACTGCCCTTTGACCTCCAGATCATACAAAGTTACATAGTTGTAGAAACTGTTTGGAGATGGGGGAGTTCATTCAAAGTAAGCTAAGAGGCATAGGACGAGTTTGGGCACTTCCACACTGATATTAGAGACGGAACTCAATCCAGTATTCACTTGTATAACTTTGCCATGTGTCCAGTTTTCCCCTCCCGCTCCTGTCATGGATGTTTCTAGATGACCTTTTGTGAATACAATTTCCAATGGGAATGTTTCACAGTAGAAGAATGCTCTCCCTTGAGGCTTGCCCTTGACATTTCTAGAGATTTATTTAATTGGACTTTACTTAAATCCCATTGGGAAACATATTTTTGCTGTGAAGTTGTGATGTGTTTAATTTGGGGTCTAAGATAAATGTCGATGGGGGGTGGATTGTTAAGCAACAGGCTTCCTTTTGTGCTGTAGTCTGGTTTAATGAATAGCTTTACTGGGCTTTCCTCTGTTTGTTTGTTTAGCAATGCTTGATTATTTAAACTTCGTTTGCACTGAAAAGCAATGTTTTCCCTCTCTTCAGAGAATTAAGCAATAATGCAGAATATCTGGTTGAGCTCTTGGGAAAAATATGGCTTTGTGTTTTTACAGCACCCTGTTCCTGTTAACTTTCTTCCCGCTTCAGCCTTGCAGTGTAATCTCATGGATTTTTTTTTTTTTTTTTACCTCTCCTTTAATCCATCTTGATGGATTACCCAGTATGGAGCTACTTAGTGAGTGGAGAAGGTGGTGCTTTAATGTGGTATAGCGTGGCCTCCCAAACACTGAGACAGCTAAGGTTTTCTTGGGCACAAAAAGATGCTTCAGAGAGGAATTGAGCCAGAGCTGATCTACAATGAGGTTATAGCAAATGAGGAGCAATGTGTCTTTTTTGAGAATGGACTTCTATGCTTGTCACTGGCTTTTGGAACTAAAGTTCTGTTAGGCTCCATGGACTTGCCTCTTCCAGTGATGTTGGTTCTTTAGGCAGCACCTCTATCCTCACCTTGGCCCATTTCTGGCTTCACTTCTTTATTTGGCTCCCGGGGCCTGTTTTCACGCAGCTCACAGGCTTTGGTATGTATGGCTCTTTAAAAATAGATACTATATTTCTAAAAGGTAAGCTAAACTGGGAATTAAAATTAAAAGTGGTACTGTATGAGTCTGCTTGGGCTATGTATGAATTCATTTTCTGTTTGTATAACAAAATACCTGGGGCCATATACTTTATAAAGAAAAGAGGTTCAAGAGTCAATATGAAGTGGCTCCATTTGTTCAGTTTCTAGTGAGGACTTCTTTGTGGATGGCATCATCACTGTGGGAGCACAGGCCGAAGACATCATATGGCAAGACAGGAAGCTAGAGGGACTAGGCTTGCCCTTTTATAATAATCTGTTCTCACAGGAACTAACTAGGTCTCAAGAAATACAATACTTAAGGAACCACATTCATCCTTTCTGTGGGCAACACCCTGGTGACCTAAGTACTTCTCACTAGGCCTCACCTCTTCAGGGTCCTACTGCTTCTCATCATTACCATACTGATGAGCAAACAGCCAGCACATTAGACTTCGGTTAACACACTCAAACCACATCCAAATAATGGCAGGCTTCTAGAGCAAAATACCATGAACTGGGTAGTGTAAGTAAGAGAAATTTTTTTCTCAGAGCTCCAGATGCTGAAGGTCTCCATGGTAAGGTCTTAGTGCCAGCATGATTAGTTCCTCAGGAGGGCTCTCTTCTTGGCTTGAAATCACCTTACTGTGTCCTTACGTGGCAGAGAAAGACAAATATTTCCTTGTTGTCTTTTCTTGCAAGGCACTAAATTTGTCCTGGGGGACCTATCCTCATGACCTCACCTAAACCTATCTCCTTAAGGCCCCCCTCTCCAAATATTATCTCTTTGGTAATTAGGAATTCAACATAGGAATTTGGGGGAGACACCATAGGTTTATAGAAGAAACAACAACAACAACAACAACAAAAAAAATACAAGGAAAGAAAAGGTAAGAATTCTGCTCAAGTTTTGGAGTATATGTAAATTGCCATGTTAGTTAGTTTTCTGTCCCTCTGATAAAATACCTGAGAAAAACAACTTGAAAGAAGTAAAAGGTTTATTTTGGTTTGTGGGTTTCAGATATTGCAGTGCATGGTCACTTGACCCTGTTGCTTTGGGCCCGTGTAGCACACTTAGATCTTGGTGAGGAACACATAGCAGAGGAGGCCTGTTCCCCCTATGGTTGTCAGGAAGCAAAGAGAAACAAGAAAGTGTCCCCTTTGAGGGCACACCCCAGTGACATAACTTCTTCCCACTAGGCCCCACCTCCTGAAGGTTTCAGTGCCCCACTTTGACCTCTGGCTATTGTCTCGCCTTTGCCATTCATTGTGTTTCCCAGTGTTTGGTTCCTTTGGGTCTCACAGGCCTCCTGAGTTCCCTGCTTTTCCCTGTGTGGGTGACTCCCTCCCCCTCACACCATCCACAAACCCCTGTCAGTCCCTTCTTACTCCCCACAGAGGCCTTCCACAATCCCAGTCTAATTAGTCCCGTTCATAGCTCCCAGGAACTGAAGGGCAGCTTCATGGTCCTGCCCATAATTTATGATTGCCTTCTTTAATTTATCATAGATCTAATTTATCATTGATCTCCTCCACTGAATCCTGACTGATGGGGCACGGGCGTTTCTGCTAAGAAAATCCCAGACTTGAGCTGAGTGTCTGTGGCCTGCCTTTCTCTCTGGGAAACTGGGTGGTCTGAGCTAATATTGTTGGGTAAAGCATGGACCAGGAAGGCTGGGGAAGCCAGAACTTGGCCACCCCTCTTCAGGCCCAATCCCCTCACATCTCTAATTGTCATTTTTGTTCATGGGTGTGGAGCTCAATCTAGAGGTGGGTGGACTCCTGGCAAAAATGAAGACTCCACAGGCTAGACCTCTGGGAGCTGGGCTGGGGAGTCATAGGGACAAGTGGACCTACCAGAAATTCTGCTGTGACCTTTTATGTCTAGATGAGGCCCCAAGGGAGAACAGAAGGCCATCTCCCTATCCCACTGGCAAGAGAGAGTTGGAGAAGTCAGCTCTGCCCACCACCATCTTCAGGTGGTTCTTCCTGAAACCGCTTTGAGACAGAACAAGGAGACCCCTCACTCCCTGTGGCAGGAGGGGGATGGTTCAGCCACTCTTAACCTGCCACCCCCAATTTTTAAAAACAAATCTGTGGATTCATAGATAATTCAAGCACCAAAAATATTCCAGGTGGAATCTCACTCTTATTTTCTTTCTTCCCACCTCCCCCATGGTATGAGGTTAAGGGACAAAGACTGGGAGGTAAAGACCACCAGGCTCCTGTGGAAGAGGCCAAGGGGTGCTCCTCAGTCTCTCAGGCTCCTGCCAGACCAGAGGGGGCTGCTTGCAAGCTCTGGGAACTCTGAGATCTTACCCTTTGAATCCTGCTCACATAAAAGTCATCTGCTCATTAAAATAACACAAAGCTGTTTAATTGTTGTCTTTGTGGAAAATTACATGACTGTCATCAGCTGTTGCTTCTGGCAGTGCTTTCTGTTCTAATGTAAATAAATGAGGTAACAGATTTAAAGAAGCAGGCTGTATTTACATACTTGTGAAGTATCCTCTCAAACAATCTGCCTGTGTTATTCAAATACACACAAATTAAACTTGTGCTCTTCCAAACACTGGCTACTCATGAAAACCTTAAAGTAGAAAGGGTGGGGAAGGGGGCATCAGAAGTGTGTCTCCCTTTGGGGTAGTGACAAAGAGCTGCTCTTTTTTCTGTGAGGATATGCCACTCTAGCAGGCTGAAGTTTAATCTCCAGTCCTTTTAGACACCAATTCTGTAGGGAGGAGACTTGGAAACCCAGAGGCAGCTTCGGAGCTTGGAAGGTGGGGCCTTAGGGCAGAGGGCAGGAACTTTGTAACCACTGATAGAACATTCCAGGGTCAGTCAGTTTTGGAACACTTCCAAGGAAAGCTTCGTTTTCAATTTTTATAAATCATAGTTCCTGAATCATTGGATTTTTCTGACTTAGTTCACTTTGGGGAGGTAAATATTTCAGCAAGAATTTTTAAAAATATATATCTATTGAGGGAATTGCAAAGATTTTATCAAAGAGGAAACCATCTTTTACAAGAGCCTCTACCACAAGCTAATAATTGAAAATAGTGGTAGAAGCACATAGAACCAAAAATTCAGAAGAAAGCACACTGCAAATTATATACAGATTAAGAAGGAGCAAAAGATACTGTTTTTAGCCCTTGGTAAGTACATTCATAGTCAAGCATTATATTATTTCTAGAGTGCTAGATTTTCTAGTGGACCAAAGTGTTGAGGTGAAAGGGATAGTGCATAAACTGAGGGAAATATTAATAACTTGATGAAGAGTTACAGTGACCATGTAAACAATGTCTGTTTCATGTGAGCCTCCTTAAGTTGTTACGTTAGTTTGTATTTTGTCCAGCAAAAAATACAACGAGAAGACTCTGAACTCAAGATTGAAGCAAATTATAGAATAGATTTTTCAGGAATTTTCTTTTTTCTCACAAAACATTACTAAATATAACTTGGTTAGATGAATGTTATAAGAACAGGAGTGATTGATTACGGGAAGATGGTTTTATGAAGGGCATTTTGGAAGTGATTTCTACCTATCATTTGTCACTAAACAAAGCATGAGACATAACTTTTTACTTTATTTTTTAATTTTTATGTTACTTCCATAAAGAGATTATCCCCTAGTTCCTTACCTTTTCCTTATGGCTCCTCCTGCTAACATATCAGCAAATCTCTTGGTATGACTTATGGCTGGATTCTGTGTCAAAGGGACTTAAATGAAACTAGTTCTGCTCTCCAGGAACCTAAGTTCTGTTAAAGATATTCATTTGGATGTGCATGAAAAGCAAAATAGTTTTAAAAGAACAAGTCTTCATTAGCACAGTTTTACTCTGGAGCAAGGCTACCTGTGTACATAGTGGCTTGTTGAAACTAACTTTTTTAGAGAGTGGTTATCTGAGACAAATTGTGGACATAAAAATTATATATCTTTCCTCAGTAAATTGAGGTGTTCATAGCAATATGTAATATTTATATGTAACTTTTCTGTACAACTATTTCATATACATGTTTTATATCTCTATTTAAAAAATTTTTAGGAATTTATATGTAAAATACATATATACTTATATACCAGAAAATTTGCCCACAATGCATTTTTGCTGTTTGATGGCCTAAATAAATATCTCTTTCCCCATCTCCAAATTCTACTGAGGTCTTAGTACATGAAGAACTAAATATAAGGAGTTTCCAAAGGGGACCACCAACCACAAGACCTGCATGCTACTTCCTCTTGCACTTGTGGAGTCTAAAGTAGCCCCAAGAGTGAGTTTGAAGACTACTGTTGCAGTAGCAGATCTTCAGTGGGCGATCCCAGGACCTTTGCCTCACCTTCCTTTCCCTGTACTCTTCCTGGGGACTGCTCTGGCAGATGGTCCCCTGTTCCTAACCTAGCTGAACCATCTGCCCCATCCTTTACAGGCTCACCATAGCAAAGCCTACTTCTACCACTCTAATCTGAGGGTAGTTTTTCTGCATCTGACCACCTCCAGCACTTCTTAGCTTTATGACTGCACTGACAATTTTCATCTCAATAGCTACAGGGTCTCAGTGCTTTCTGAAAGAGATCAGAAAGGGTGGTTTACACATAATCTCATGAAATCATTATAATAGATTTAAGGAATCATGTCCCCATTTTGTAGTTGAGGAAAGCTAGCCTAGAAGACATAACTGAAAAAGTTGATGAGTGTGTGGCTGGCCTGATATTCTAAATCCAAGACAGAGCACGAAAAGAGCTTTGCCTTCTCCGGTTAGCTTTTAAGCTACCTGTAGATAATGTGTACCCTACCAGAGAGGCCAGGAGAAGGGACTGACACCTTCCCAGAAGACTCAATAGTACACTACGCCCGTTAATCAAGAGTTCAGTTGGATTTAAGATGCTGAGATTTTTGTTTGCTCATTTGTCTGGAGGTGTTTTTAAGAGGTTTTGAACTTGTGGTACCTCCTCGCTTTTGTCTTTTCACACACTGGACATTTCACAACTGAACCAGGCCACACTGGCTGAGGGAAGCAGTCACTGCCATGGCTATAGGAGCATTCCTCTGTGAGAGGCCCCACCAGCAGCTGGACTCAGACCCCACATCTGTCTTTCCTGCGTAACAGAAACAAGTCTGTAGCCCTTTATTCCCCACCTTCCACCTCTTCACACAGCTTTGTCGCTTCACCCCTCGTCTCTTCAATGTAGTCTTGCTTCATCCTCCTTGGGGAGGAAATCCAGGTCTCTGGGGACAGCATCGTAAGACAATTTAATTGATATCTCCTGGTATTTTACTTGAAATCAATGGTACTGTGAAATACCCAATTGTACCTGTGGAGTATAAAGGCAATTTCATAGAAAAGAAGAAGTCAAAATAATCTTTATGGATCTTACTCCAAATATTTCTTCTGTTAAGTTGGGTGCCATTCTGCCTTGAAAATAATGAAGTTATTCTGACTCCATTTGGAAGGTTTCAGGTTTGGAAACTTTACATACATCAGCTACATTTACCCATGCTTTGTTTTTCCATCAAGATCCTCCTGGATGTAGGTAGCATCTTAAGAGGCTACTAAGGGGCTGGGGCTATAGCTCAGTGGCAGAGCACTTGCCTGGCATGTGTGGGGCACTGGGTTCAATCCTTAGCACCATACAAAATACAATAAAGGCATGCTGTCCATCTACAACTACAAATTTTTTTTTTTTTTTTTAAAAAGAGGCTACTAAGATGTGCTACAGTTTCCAAGGGGGTCCCACAGACTAGTATCAATGTGATTCCAGTATCTTTTCCACTTAAGTGATACAACATTGTATCCATGTTGTATTCTTTGAGATAGATAATATTATATCTGAACTACAGATGTTAACTTAACATCTGAGGTTTGGGGATGTTAAATAATTTGAAGGTGGTAACACAGCTGATAATTAATAGGAACCAAGATTTTAACTAACTAGTCTGGCTCTAATCTGTGATCTTTCCCACTATTATCAAAGTACTTCTTCACTTTAAAAGGCTGATAACCAGATAGGAAAAACAAGGCAACAACAGGAGTGATCAATATGTTTGCAGCAAGCTTGTACAAGAGTCCAGTTTTAGACTATACATGCCCCCTCTTTGGACACTAGTTCTGTTTGCTGACCTTCAGAGGATATTTTCCTTATAGTTCTGGAAGGTGCTCACGTCCCAGCTTAGCATAAAACCAAAAGCTTGTGTGCAGAAGTGCTGTTCTTCTTTAGAACATGGAAACTTTTTGTACATGGATTCTGCACGTGGATGTGGGTTCTTTGACTCCCTAGCCAGAGAACACGGCTTCCCCGAATCACATCACAAAGGACTTAGCAATGGGAACTGCAGCACATCCACAGAGACATTTTCCACTAAAACTAGAATCCATTGCTTCTCTGAGACACTGTACTGACTGCCTGTTGGAAAAAAACAGGTGGTATTAATATGTATTTTTCTTTAGGTGTGCTACACATTCTTTGCTGTTACCATTCAAAATCAATGTGTAAACCATGCCCATTTTGGCAGAGAACCTAGTTTTGAGATAAGATTTGAAAATGCCCCTCAGCATGGTTGCTCATGTTTCAAAAACTTTTTCACTGATGACTGCAGGTTCTTGTGTGCACAGGAAGGTTTGGTGTTTGGTAGAAAATAGGGGGAGGAGGAAGGGAGGGAAGAAGAGCAGTTTTATTTTAAAAATTTAGTACTCTTGTGGAAGAACCAGGAATCCAAAGACATGTGCCTTTATTGGGAAAGTTAGATCAAATAAATTATAAAAGATACATATATGTATGTATGTTTGGGAAGGATAGGGAGCTGTTTTCTTTATGATAAAATTATATTATTCAAACTTTAACACTTGACTGATCCATTTGTTCTTAGTTATTAAATACCAATTTAAAAGTAAAACCTCTGTCATAGTAACTGCCTTATTTAGAATCATTATGAAGCAGATTTTTTTATAGATCTTTATTTTTTAGATCTTTAAGATTATAGTTTCCCAAAGTACTGAAAGAAAAATGATTCCTATGTGCTGGGTATTGTTATAAAGTATTTTGTATTTATTATCCAGTTTAATCCTTGTAAAGTACCACGAGGTAGGCACTGTTATTGTTATCCCTGTTTTACATATGGGGAAACTGAGGGAGAGAGAAAGAGAAGTCCTGCCCTGCATCTCATGGCTAGTGTTTGGCTAGGGGTCAGACACCAGCAGCCTGGCCTCAGTGCCCTGCTCTGAATCACTACACATAAGCACTGATCAATTTCAAGGGAGACCAGGTGATAGTACCAAGGTAATAAGAGGCTAATTATCAAACACCAGGTTGTATATCAAAACATTTACACAGATGGTTTCTATCACAACCCTAAGGGTACATGATATGATATACACTTGATCAGTAAATTGAGGCTTAATAGAAGGGACCTTTGCAAATCCCATAGCTCCTACTCAGCAGAATCACAATTATAGCCTGGGTCTATCTGCCTCTAACCTCTGCTCTTATACCATACCACACTGCCTGTACCTCAATTGTTTGTTAATTACCATTTTGTAATATTCTCATATAGTAACTACAAACATAATTAAAGCTCCTCATTAAGCAACCAGGCAGGATGGCCTCAGGTGGTATTTGAAGGGCTAAGGTAGGTGGAAAGTAGTTGGAAAAGAAAACCATATTGGTCTACTCAGCACCCTCCCCTCCAACTGCCAATTCTGCTCACACCCACCCCCACCACCAAAAGAAAAATACATTTTTTTCATGCAGTTTTCTCTCTTAAAAAATGCACTGCAAACTACTACTGGTTCACTTGCTTTAAGCACCAACCAGAGAGGGTTTTTTTAATGGCCGTGTATAGATGTGTTACTCTTAGATGAGAACTGATGTTTAAGTTGATGAGCAGACTGGAAATCGAACACTGTTTTTTCAGACCCTCACTGAGAATGTCCTTGTCTTTAGCTATTATGTTTGAATTATAATATAGCTCCTGTGTCGTCTACTTCCCCTTCAATTAGTTTGTGAACAGAGTTCTTACATGACTTAAACATACATACAGTACACACATAATTTTGCACATGAGCACACCCTGTGATTTGGAGCATTCTGTGTGTGTCTGTCTCAAATTCCCTCCAGCCCCCTCTCCATGGGTTTTTTCCCCCATTAGGCAAATGGAAGGCCCATGCCACCTGTTAGCATTACATCATTGGTTCCCCAGAACACAGTTGCACCAAAGGCCTTAAACAAAGTAGTTCTTCTTGTATTGTTTGCACTCAAAGAGCTGATATCATGCCAACTGATGTCATTGTATGTCTTTGTGTAACTGCTATGGCAACTGGGCAGGTGGGGAGCCTCCAGCTGATGTCATTGGGAAAGGAGGTGTAGAGACAGAATTTTAAAAAGCTTTATGCTGTTTTTTTCTGTGTGGGGAGTTTTCTGGCATGCTTTTAAATTATTTGATTTTTGTAACTAGCTGCTTTTAATACAAATTATAGCTTGTGTACCCTAAATAAGAATAGAGAGAAGTTTTTTACCTCTGCTTAGAGAGTTTTGAGGATTTTTTTGGGGGGGAGGGTGTCTTTCCTCTCATGGTATGTGGAAAAATGTCTCAACTTCTTTTTTCTTAAGAAAAGAATGAATTAGGCTCTCGTCAGAATCAGTGTGGAACCGTCTACTTAGACTTTTGTGGAGGCAAAGCTGAGCAGATTTAAA
Source organism: Geosciurus inauris (assembly GCA_004024805.1). Classification (NCBI taxonomy): domain Eukaryota; kingdom Metazoa; phylum Chordata; class Mammalia; order Rodentia; family Sciuridae; genus Geosciurus; species Geosciurus inauris. The sequence continues at coordinate 131,302 of PVHX01002661.1, read as the reverse complement.
ATAACTCATTAGAGTTTCTTTTGAGCTTAACATGCTAACGATGGCTTGTTTTTATTTTATTTCATTTTTTTTAAAGTATTCACTGAAGTTTTTGTGGTCATTTTTTTTTCTCTTTGTACTTTAAAAATTCTCTTTGGGCTCAAACTTTATTGTTATTTCATAGCATAATAAATAACAGTATGTAAGGGCAAAGTTTAATTATGGAAATCAGAATAGCCAATGTTTCATTTTTCTTTTCAAAAAACAGAAGTTTTTACTTTACTCATTTTGGACAAGTGATCATTATATGGCCCCTTTGAATTTTGTGTAGATTGTTACCATCTCTTAATAACAATGCGATTTCTATGTCTTGCACAACTGTCTTGGGTGTCCATTGCGTGTATATAGACATGATACTTGGTTTAGGCTATAGTCTGGACTTCCGGCTGTGTTTGCTGCACATGAAACTTAAAATGGAGAACACATGTTAGTGTCAGAAGCTAGTGGACAGATAGACTTCCTGTGCTTGTTTCAGCAGAACCGTATCCTATATGTGCTTGTGTTTTCTGCCTGAATCCAAGGACTACCAAGACATATACAAGGCATCTATGGGAATGAATTAGTTTTTAGCTAAGAGGAGTTTTTCAATTACTTGCCCCTTTTCGAAGAGAAAGTAAGAAGATATCTGGTTTTGTCTAATCAGAATTTTAGAACGAACTCAGTGCTAATATCAACTCAGATTTCAAAGCCCTAACATGTATATTGTGTAACTTAAACCTCACAATAATCCTTCGGGTTTATCCATGTGTGCATTTGAATGTAACAAATATTAAAGGAAAATTTAAACAATAATAGTATAATCCATACATTCCCTAACTTAAACAATTGTGCTCTCTCATTTATAGTCCTTCAGTTTTTGGTGAATATTATTGAATTATATTTTTTCATTAATACTAAGCAAATTCATTGTTCATTCATACACTTTTTATAACTACTCTTAATGAATGTATAATAGTGCATGGAATGAATAAAATAAATTTTACCTTCTTTTTAACTTTTATTTTGTTTACTCTCCTTTTTCCATTAGACTGATAATGCTGTAGTGGATGTCTTTACATATCTAGCTGAATATCTTTGGTTAAATGGTTTACCTAAGATATATTTCCATAAGTGAAACTATACTAGTGTGGGGAATGTTTGCATTTTTAAAACTGGGGAAATAGGTACAGCTTAAACTTTTTATGGTAGACCCATAACTCTTGGAGGCAGAGTAGGGCCTTGTGTTCGAAGTGTATTCATAGATCCATTAGAGGTTTCCTGATGGGTTTATGTACCCCAGACCTTCAAAACTCAAGTTTAAGAGATGAAGCTACTCTAATTCCCTTCTACTGGAAGTCAAGGCTGACAAATGTCAGGACCTACAGGAAAAACATCAGTTTGAGACTCTAACTAAGGATTAACACCCCCACACACCCTGTCTTGTCCTTTTCAAGCATTTCTCTGCTACTTCCACCTTTGGGCAACCATATAAATAATATTTATAAAAGTAACTAACATTTGCTGAGCAATAGGGTATGCCTGACAATATGCTAAACACTTTACTTGTATTATTCTTAGACTCATAGTCACACTCAGAGATAGATGCCATTACCCTTATCATAGCAGAAGAGGAAGAGAGAGAGGAGCTTACCCAAGTCACAGAGTCAGGAAAGCATTGGGATTATTCGCCATAGTCCCTGCTAGTAACTACTCTGCTGTTTTGGGAGCATATGTGGCCTTCCAGGTAAGGTAAGCATGAAGGTGCAAGATGGCACTTGTGCAGTGCTGGATTACAGGCAGAAGTTTTCAGCCAGAGGACGCCATCCATGCCGCCTTCTTCTCCCGAAGTGCAAGGTTCTATATAGGCCACTGAGCATATGGCTCATGGCTCTTTGAGGCAGATCACATTTGCAGCTGATGAAATTACCTGATGCTACATGGAACTCATTCCTGAATGACGTGCCCCACTTTGTATAAGGAACACATTTCTAGAGTCTTCCATGCAGAGATAGTCTCTGAAGCTGGTCCTGGAAGTTCCCCAGATGGACTTGCATTTTTGGTTTTGGTCATATATATATATAAACATGTACATAAGCAACAATATGCTCTGATTCTTACCGTGAAGTTGGCATTTTCTGCCAGCTTTGAAATCTTAGTCACTCTTGTTTTCTATATTTGTGTTCCAGGTGGACTTAGTAGTTTTAAGCAGAACCATGAAAACCTCTGTGACAACTCCCTCCAGCTCCAGGAGTGCCGGGAGGTGGGGGGCGGTGCATCTGCGGCCTCGAGCTTGCTACCTCAGTCTGTCCCCACCACCCCTGACATCGAGAATGCAGAGCTGACGCCCATCCTGCCCTTCCTGTTCCTTGGCAATGAGCAGGATGCTCAGGACCTGGACACCATGCAGCGGCTGAACATCGGCTATGTCATTAACGTCACCACTCACCTTCCCCTCTACCACTATGAGAAAGGCCTCTTCAACTACAAGCGGCTGCCAGCCACTGACAGCAACAAGCAGAATCTGCGGCAGTACTTTGAAGAGGCTTTTGAGTTCATTGGTAAGTATCTCCCGTGGGAGTCCTTGTCCTCTACCTTACTTGCCCTCTTGCTCCTGCTTTGAAATAAAGTCCAAAGTTTATTCCTATGTTACCAAAAAACAGCTGCTCTGAGGTGTTTCAGATTCTGTCACCTAATGCAACCAAAGTGTCCTCTTAATTTATAACCCATCAAGTGTATCAGAATCATCAGGATAGACATAAAAAAATAATTTGGTTCACATCTGTTCAACTAGAAATTCCCATCCCTCAAGTTTTCAATAAAAAAAAATGGTAGTGGTTAGCATTTACATGCTTTAAAACTAGAAAAATGGAGGAAAAGTAAGGAATTGAGGATCAGAACTGGTTCTGCTGCTACGTAATTTCCTAAGTCCCCTCAGAACCCTGCAAGACATGAAATAGAGTGAATATATCACTTTCAAATGCCCATCCCTCCCTAACACCCTACTCAACCTTGTTCACCCAGCATGAGAGGTGATTGCATTTCCTTGCCTTGAATTAAACTAAGTTGCAATTGGTACCTCTTCACCTGAGGCTGAGGTACAGGTAGCATCTGCTGAAGGGTTGGTCTAAAGAAACTTTTGCAGCCTAGTAATGCCATAGTGAACCTCTTTATGCATTGCATCATCATAGAGGAGGGAGAAAGGGATGGGGGCAAGTTCTTTGTCCCTTCTTCCTGCTTCGTCTCAGTTCTTAAGCACTGGATAACAAAATAGAGTGAATGTTAGTGCTAGTGAAATGATATAAGATTTCCTTTGACAGTTCATCCCAAACTCAACTGAAGCAGGAAAGATCAGGTTATGTAGCCCAAGGAGAACAATTCTAGCAATAGCAGGCTCTCATCTTTAAAAGGAAGCAACTATCAGCCTAATCCTAATTAAATTTTGTTACTTCTGTAGCCTTGAACTGCCGTAAGACTCAAGTAGATCATTTGGAGAACACTATCATATAGCAGACACTCAATATTTTTTTTCAAGTGACGATGTTATCTCTATAAAGGGGTGCCCAGTACTTTTCCTCATTATTGCAGCAAGCTGTCACTGGCCTCTGTCCCATCATGTTTGATGTTCCTTCATCAGGAAAAAAAAAAAAAAAAAAAAAAAGCCTGAGGTTTAACAGCCTGGTGGATTTGCTGGAGAGCTGACAAGCTTTGGTCAAATTGCCCAACTCTTTTCTTTGCTGATCGTATCTTCAGGGTAGGACCATGAAGTATTCATTTTGGAAGGAAATTCAGAGTGGTTACTGTATTCAGATAAGTACAGTGACTTCTCCAAGGTTCTCAGAATCCTAGTGTCAGAGAAGGGATAGGAATCCAGGGTTCTTGACTCCTAGGCCATGAGACTTTCTACAAGACACCAGAACAGTGTTTATAATGCCCTATGAATTAATTCCCAGCTGGCAGACATGAGTGTGAAGATGCTTCAGATTCTTTATTAATAAAATTTGAGCCAGTCCTTGAGTCCTGAGGAAGAAATATTTGTCCCTTAGTAGACAGGGAACGTCCTGGTTGATATATGATGTCATGACTGAGGTTCCACCTGACTTCATTCCAAGCGGAGGACGTTGGGGAAACTGCTTGCCATTTAATGAGCAACATAAGATACACTTGTCCTGAGAGGATTTGAGCTGAAGTGGTTGCATTCCTTGAAGATTACTCAGGCTTACATGCTGTTTTAGAAGGAAAACAAACCCAGTAATAAACAGCATTTAGCCTGAAAACAATTCAATGTCACAACCTGCATGGCACAATTTTATTTTCATTGTCATCAAATAAACTGAAATCTCATAGTGTGGCTCTCAGAAAACAGAAGGTGTTTAACATCATAAACACTGAAAATTTAGTACAGACTAAGTGGAATCTAGGTTTAGAGCTTAACTGTGCCAGCATATTCCTGAATCAAGTGATAATATTCTCATATTCCCTGAGTGGAATACCTGGTTTTGTTCCCATTATTCAGACAGGAGGATTAAGGTTCTGGGAACTCAAATTCTGAGCCAATGTGGGAATTCCTCCATCTCGTAGATCCTTGCCATGTTGGAGCAGCCTCCATGAATGCAAGGAGAATCGAACACTTAAGAGAGGGCAACACTCTGGGTAAACCATAAGTCTTGAAACTTTGCCACAATTGACTTTCCTGGTGAGAAGGTAACCATCAAAACTTTCTAGTTGAGTTTTATTCTTTAACTTTTATCAGTGTTTAGTATTAAAAACTCTCATCCATTTAATGTCAGTTCCTATATTGAGCAATTCTGTAGTATAAAGAAATGTGCTTGGGCATGGTGGCACATGCTTGTAATCCAGCGGCTCAGGAGGCTGAAGCAGGAAGATCTCAAGTTCAAAGTCAGTCTCAGCAACTTAGAGAGGCCTTAAGCAACTTAGCCAGACCCTGTTTCAAAATAAAAAATAAAAAGGACTGGGGTATGGCTCAGTGGAAAAGTGCTTCTGGGTTCAATTTCCAGTACCCTCCCCAACAAAAAAAAGAAATGTGTTTTCCTGTAACATAGGTGGAAAGGGACATTATTAATGACTGTAGTTTTGATGAATTCCACAACAGGAAATTTCTTCCCTTCCTTCATTCCTTTTTCTTTTCTTTTTTTTTTTTTCCAATAATATGATTCCAAAAAAATAAAAGAAACAAAATATTTGACAGGTACTACTTTGATTCACAGCTTGCTTAACATATAAGCCCATCGTGTTGGAGTAAGGCTTCAGCTTCCGTCCTCCTGTGAAGTACTGCTCCTGTGAATGCTTCCTTTACTCTGTCTCCTCTCTAAATGTAAACATGTAGCTTCTTGCTCATGCTAATACTGATTTTAGCCAATTCTGGAAGTGTGACTTAAGTATGCAGAACTGACTAGTACATTGTACTTGGTTTTAAAAACCATTTACATTCATTCTTCCTCTACGAAGTGAAGCCTGGTCACGTTCGGGTCCATGTTGACCTGTCTCTGTGTATCTCTCTCCTTCCCTTCATCTCATGTCTCTCTCTTTTCAGAGGAGGCTCACCAGTGTGGGAAGGGTCTTCTCATCCACTGCCAGGCCGGCGTGTCCCGCTCTGCCACAATTGTCATTGCCTACTTGATGAAGCACACACGGATGACCATGACTGATGCTTACAAATTTGTCAAAGGCAAACGACCAATTATTTCCCCAAACCTTAACTTCATGGGGCAGTTGCTGGAGTTTGAGGAAGACCTAAACAACGGTGTGACGCCGCGAATCCTTACACCAAAGCTGATGGGCGTGGAGACAGTCGTGTGACAGTGGTCAGGGTGGGAAGGATTGCTGCTCTCCTTTGTGGGGCAAAAAGGAAGGAGGATGGGTTCTGGTTTTTTTTTTTTTTTCTGTTTCTTTTTTTTAGTTGGGGGTAAAGTTTGTGAATGGAAACAAACTTGTTTAAAGACTTTTTATTTTTAACAAGTGTGAGAAGACTATAACTTTTGATGCCATTGAGATTTACTTCCCACAAACTGACAAAGCAGGGAGGCTAAAGAGGTCATTTTTTTAAGCCAACAATAAAAATATGAAAATACTTGTTTCTTCCCCTTTTCCTTTTAAGCTTTTTGTAGAGTTTATGACTAAATAGTCTGTGCAGGTTCATAGACCTAAGATACCATATAAACCATTTAAAAAGAACCAAAAGTAAGTAGAAAAGACATTAGATCATGAAGACCTGGGAGCCACTGGGCCATCCATATAAAAAACAAAAACCCAACCAAACCAAGCCCTGCTGTGCTCCTTGGTGCAAAGAGAAGATCAGGGCAGCTTGGGTGGTCTAAGAACCCCTTCACACATTCTTTAAAGAAATAGAGAATAGTGTTTTATGCTCTGGACTTTTCTTTCCACCTCTCTGGGTTTAAGAGACTTTTTGAAATAATAAGGAACTGATCGACCATTATACCATAGGCTTTCACTGGCTCTTGTGCAATAATGTGGTGTTTTGAGTGTGCAAACAAGTTAAAGCTGGCAAGTAAATGATAGACAAATAGTGCAAATTTGCCAGCTTGGAGATAGAAAGGAATTCAACAAACCAATTACTGCCCTTCCCACCTTTTTCCTTTTTTTTTTTTTTGATTTGATTCTGGTTACAGTGCCATAAACCTTGTTAATATGTATATCAGAATGTAAAAAAAAAATGACAAAAATTTATTTAAAAATATTTTTCGCAAAAAAAACAAAACAAAACAAATTTTGTGTGTTTCTGTTGATTGTGTAAAAATTTATTTTCATTATATAAATGAAACTCATTCTGGGACGTGTCGTTTTTGCCCACTCTTTTACCTCAACTCAGGATCAAGCCTCTCTTACCTCTGGAAGCTTGTACATATAACATAATTAGACATAAAGCACATGTTTTCCATACGGAAGGGAGATGAGGGTGTGAAACAGAGAATCTTTGAGGAAGCCAAAGAGATCCAGGGTTGATATGCCCAGTTATTGTCCCCTTCATTCCTTACCATCCTCTCCTGTCATCCTTATCTACAAATGTAATTCCTCGCATATTGTAGAAACCCTAATTAAGGTGACCTTAAGAACATGAGGATTCTCATCAGCCTTTGAACCTTGATAACCAAATCACTGCCAGGTTAGTTAGAAGTCAGTGATCTCCCAATAGCTACCTGATAACTGTTTGTGACAAACAAACATTGCCTGCATTGCCACTTGTTCAATTGAAATCTTTGGTGGCATTCACTGGGTATTGCATTTGCAACAGTTTCTTGTCCCCTACTCTTAGCAAAGCAGACTCAGTTTTGCAAGTACAACTTACCTATGACAACACTTTGTTAATGTACCACAGGGTTATCACTCCACAGACAGGTGGGGGTAGAGGAAGAATACGATTCAAACATTTCCTGTTTTATTGAAGTATAGTCTAGAGGGACTTAGCCACAGGGAAGATTTGCAACAAACTGAAATTTTCCAGGTCTGAGTAAGAGTTGAATTCTGGCATGTTTGATGCTATGTGACTATATTTGGCATAAATATTTTTGTGAACATTTGCTTACAAATGTTATAGCAGTATTTTTCATGTTTATTTTTAATAGATTTCTGCTTAAAGTGATTAAACTTTTTCTTTTATTAAAGTGGAGCGTGAATTTAACAGGAATTAACCAAGCTATTTGAGATTATTTTAATTTAATATAAAGTGTTAATCAGTTAAAATCTGTTACAGTATTTTCTACTCTTAATTCATTAGACTATTTTCTTGATGTTGGAGCATATTTAAGGAATAAGCTTTTGATACATAATGATTTAAAATATATAGTAATTTACCAGACTCTTTTAAGTCCAAATGTTAAATTTCTCACAGTGTGTAAAGTTCTTTCTTTCAAAAACCAAAAAACAACATCATTTCTGTTCTTGAGCTACATGGAAATGATTTATGTTTTTGGAACTTTATGATTTTAAGAGAAAATCTGTCCTGGGGCAGACAGGAATTCTGCCAACCAGCATACCAAGAATTCTGAAAGGGACTCAGGTCTTTTTTACTAATCTGCTTTGGGTCACTTAGCCTCTATTTTTTCAAGAGGAATTTAACCACTTCATGAAAATAATATGTATTAACCAAGCCATTGCTCTAGAAACCAGATTTCCCAAGATTTCTAGGCCTCACTAGTTGCCTGGGAACTTTAGTACTAAGCTAGGAAATAATCGTGTCTTTGTGAGAAAGCAGAGTTGCTGACCAATGTGTGCATCTTAGAGAACAGCAAGAGTTATTTTATGCCAAATGAATTTAATGATTTAATAAAATACAAGCATTTATAGTAGACATCATTAACTGAAATTGGACATACCAGGAGCTCCATCACCTCTGTATACGTGTATTTCAATAGTTGACACTTCTCCAATGAGTGAATACTAACCAGGATAGAGAGTTCACATTTCATGGAAATTTTGCCAGCTACTTTTGAACAAAAGCAGTGTGGGAGGTAAGTCGGGGAAGATAATAACAAAGGACATGTACAAAGAGAGATGAAAGAAGAAAGGCATAAAACCCAGCACTCACAAGTTGGCAGTAAGTAGGGAAAGATGAACTACTGAAAGAGCAATGAAATATAAGAAAAAAATATTAGAGTAAAAAAAAAAAGAAAAGCTATGTTGGTAAGGAATTAGAACTTGAATCACACTCTGAAAATGAACTAGGAATGCTGATAAATTGCTCTAACTAGATCCTCCCTTGTGGAAAGTAAGAAGTCTGGCAAGCTGGATGGAATAAAGAAATAAATACTGACCTTTGCCTTATTTTTGGACAGGCACTTGAAAATAAGCCTCATTTTCAGATATTTGTGGGGTTTTCTTCCCAAATAGGTAGCATTCAATTTCAGGTGTTTGATTTTAAGCTCTGATGAGAGACAATTGTAGGAAAGGAACAGTAGAAAATCAAGCATTGGTGCCCACAAGGATAAGCAAGAATAAAATATTTAGAAAAAAGTGTCTAAAATGACACCTGTATATAGAAGACTTTCAGTCTTTTGGAGTTGGTAGGATATGAATGCAATGCTGTCCACAGCTTCTGATTTCCTCCTCTGTGACCACCTTTGTCAATGTTTGGTGCAAGATACATGTATCAGAATTTGATGAGAAGCAAAATCATTGGAAGATATGGAAAGAGTTTATTCTAGGGAGCAGACCTCAGGCAACTGTGGAATCTAGTGAAATCAAGGGGAAAGGATTACCTCTATCGCCTGAAATCTCTGGGTCAGTAAGGTCACTGGAAAGACAAGTTGGACATGAAATAGCAATAAAGAAGGAACTAGGAAGACAAACTAGAACCCACATTAGCCCTTAACCAACCTCAATGTGAGTTATTTGAAGGATCTAGTGTTCTTTGCCATGGAACTGAACATGTACTGAACACAATCAAGGGACAACTTTAGGAGCTGCAATCACAGCTTCTGACCTAAAGTGAGCCATGGGGACAGTGAAAATATGTGCTCTTTAAAAATAATTCCCAGTGTCCTTTTCAAAATATAATGATTGCTGCTTTAATTATCCTTTTCCAGCTTCATGCAAATTTCCCTTAGGGCTAATCCAATGTGAAACAGGAAAAGGAGTTCTGAAATGTAGTTTTGATTTAGCTTAGGTGATACTATGTATAACCACCACAGGCCATTGCTTACCAGCTATACTTCTTTTTTCTTTCTTTTTTTTTTTTTTGCAACATCCCCAGCCCTGTTTTGTGTTTTATGTAGAGACAGGGTCTCACTGAGTTGCTTAGCGCCTCGCCGTTGCTGAGGCTGGCTTTGAACTCGTGATTCTCCTGTCCCAGCCTCCCTAAGTGCTGGGATTACAGGCTTGAGCCACTGCACCCAGCTACCAGCTATACTTCTTTTAACCAAATATCCAAATAAAGACATGAGTAAAATGATGCTAACACTTAATAAGATGCATCTGTCACTTCTGCATATGAGAACACACTCATTCTCCCCCCCACAGGATACAGAGCCCATTTTGTCACTTTATTCATTTGGAGGTGATGTTAAATCCTTAACTAACTGAGATCCACTCTCCATTTGAAGTCCTGAGATACAAGGATGTTTGAATTTCATCTGCTGAATGATAGGCTGAAACCTGAGCCCTTATAAATATGATTTTATTTGAAAGGAGGGTCTTTGTAGATGTAACCAAGTTAAGAAAAGGTCATATTGGGTTAAGGTGGGTTTAATTCAATGACTTTTTATTAGAAGAGAGAAATTTGGACACATACACATCCCCCAAATGTCACGTGACATGGAGGCAGAGGTTGGGGGATCAATCTCTGAACCAAAAAATACAAATGATTACCAGCAACCACCAGAAACCAGGAGAGAGGTGGAACAGACTCTCTATTTAAAAAAAAAATATTTATTTTTTTATTTGTAAGTGGACAGAATATCTTTTTATTTATTTTTATGTGGTTCTGAGGATTGAACCCAGTGCCTTACGCATGCTAGGCGAGCATGCTACCACTGAGCCATAACCTCAGCCCTGGAACAGACTCTTTTGAAGCCTCTTGAAGGGAACTGACCAGCCAACATCTTGATTTGGGACTTATAGCCTCCAGACTGTATGAGAATAAATTTCTGTTGTTATAAGCCACAGTTTGTGGTACTTTATTATAGCAGTTCTAGGGAAATAATACAAAAAATAATTACATTTATCACATTTTATATTAGATGGACAAGAGAGGAGAAAAAAGAATTGGTAAATACATTTTATGTCAAAATAATAAATACATCTGCTACCATTCTAATTTTGATAACCTATTTTTTATTTTTAAATATTTATTTTTTAGTTGTAGGTGGACAGAATATCTTTATTTTTATGTGGTGCTGAGGGTTGAACCCAGTGCCTCACATGTGCTAGGCGAGCATGCTACCACTGAGCCATAATCCCGGCCCTCGATATCTTTGTAGTTATAGCTGGTATTTATAACTTCCTTTAGTCACTACCCATTTCATATATCCTTCATCCTCAGCAAACATGTCACTTGGTCATGGTGACCTAAATCTTCTTTTTTGAAGGATCCAGGCCTTGGCAATTGGATTTGTATTGGATTATTTTCCCTTTACTTTATTACAGTAAGAAAAATCCTCACAGGACAAGGAGAATAAGAGATATGCTTGAATTCAAGACACAGCTCTTAGTCCTACAGTTTAGTATTAGTCCGATTCCCTTCCTGCTCTTCACCCCCCTTACTGGGAATTGAACCCAGGGCAAGTGCTTTACCACTGAGCTACATCCCCAGCCCCCTATTTTGAAAGCCACAGTCATTCCTACCAGTACAACCAAACTCTGCTTTATTTGTTGATTCTTTATCATGAGGAGCCCAGAGTGGCCAGCAGGCAGTATCAACTTCCAGCTTAATGGAATCACTGTTGCTTTTCCCAACAGACCAGTAGAAACATCTTTCCCTTGGCAACTAAGACTTCTAGACCAGCAGAGCATAACTCTGAGGGTGGAGAGAACAAATTTTGCAAGTGGATCCCTAGTGGTAACAGTGAAAGGAACTCATCTTATTTCTACCCTTTGATTCCTCAACCCAGGAATAATGAAGAAACAGTAACATATATTGGTTGCTGGTTTAGAGAATTCACTGCATCTTTCAGGACATTACCTTAGCCCCATAAAGAGTTTCCTTCCATCTAGCACACTAACAAAATTGTCAAAAGAACCATTCCACCATCCAGTGACGGATAACATGGTAAAATTAATAAATTCTGTGAGTACAAATGAGCCTATTCCAATGTCTTATTTACTACAAAATAAATTCCTTGGTCAGAAGTAAAGCATTATGGAATACCATGATGAGTAAGATGTAAGAATTCTATAAATTCACAGTTGCACTTTTTTGGCAGGAGTATGGGAGATAGGAAAGACAATATGAAGATTAAGTGTCTAAGGATTGAGAAAAACTGCTAAAAGGGGGGTTGGGGGGGAGTGCCACATGGGTCCTGCTTGATGAGTTGGGGTCCAGAAAAGACGAGAAAGGGGTCTTCAGGGAGGAAGACGATATGGGGTCTCTCTGGATGGTGGCGGTCTGCGGAGCCAAATTCCCCAGGCCCCGGGGTATAGGTAAAGAATCTGCTCTGCCCCAATGAGATGCAGAAACACCGGAGTGAGATGCAGAAAACATCGTTTATTCCAGAAACTATAAAAGCTTAAATGCACTTTTGGACCAATCAGGTCCAAGGGTCACAAACAAAGGGGTGCTGTTTGGCAAGAGCACAGTCTATTAGCATAGAATGGGGAAGGATGGAAGGGAGGGCTTGGAGGGTATGGAGAGTGCTCCTACGTAAGTCCGTGGTAACTAACGCACTGTCAGATAGGCGCTGATTCTTCCCGAGGGTTGTGCTATTTCAGGGGTTCCGTGTTGGTCTCACTTTTGTCGGGCTGGATGTTTCTCAATGGTTATAGTCAGATCAGCCTTGGTGAGTATAAGTCCAAGTTGCTGAACTCACACACACTCTCCACATCTGCCACCAGAGTTGCTTTCCTTTCAAGCTTATCAAACAAGGAAGAGAGTGACTGGAAAAAGATCTGACAGAGGTCCACAAAATGCGTCATCTTTCCTGTTATTAAGATCTTTCCATCCTAAGGTTGAGCTATGGTTAGCATATACATGGGCCATTCTGTGCCCATTCAAGGAAGTCTGTGCATTTATTTCTTTCCAAGTCTTTCCTCTGACCAATTTCTATCATATTACTTCTGAGTCCCTGATTATCCATCGAAACCATCAGTTACTACCCATGAAGCAATGTAGATTCACATCACTGGCTCTCTCTCCTTTCAGGCAAAATATATAGTCAGGTACACTGATGAATAGTTCTTTCCATTGGGAAAAAAAATTCCTTCACCTATCTGCCTGGTCAACCTTGAGTAGGGCTGCAATGGTGTAGCCATTTAGTTTGGGATGATACCAAAATATTATGCAAAATTTTCTTTAAACAAAGCCAAATATTTATTTTTCAAGTCCACTCTTTACTGAGAAGCTCCCATGAGTTTATGTATGTATGTTCCAAGAGATTATAGCAAACAATGGGAATCTGAGTCATTTATTCACTATGCTGTTGCTGAATTTCATATATTCCACTTCCATTTGATAATGGAATGCTGTCATTCATGTCCAACTTAGATTTGCTGAATTGACAACACTTAGTCCATCAGGAGAAATAAATTCAGGTCGTATTACAACTTGATGGTCTACGTTGAAGCTACCAGCTTCAAACTGCTATTCTGAAGAAAATGTAATAGTTTTGCTCCACAATTCTAAGTGTCTGCTCTATAATTGACTTATTGGAAGAACGGCTTCGTGTAGCTTCCCTGTGTACACTTTTAGTGCCATGGATCATACTAACTCTAGATGTAAAAACAACTGCAAGTCTTCTAAATCACGTAAACTCTGAAATTTTGTATCGCTACTGCCAAATTTTGTGTACTTTATGAGTTGTTAATACAAGCACAGATTCAAGGGGAGGGAAATTAGACTCCATCCCTCATGAGGATGAGTACCAAAGAATTTGTGACCATCTTTAATCTACCACAGTTCACATGGCACATTTCAGCCAACACATGGAAAATAACCCACAGGAGGGAATGGGTTTGGAATGACTGTAAGGAAAACAATAACATTAATTCCTTCCAAAATCTGCTTCAAATGATATTGCAATTCAAGGCTAGCACTTGAAATCCTCTCTGGCCTCAAGGATCTGTTTTCCTCAATCCTCTAAACCAAGCCCTGAGGAGTGGGGATAGAGGTCAGTAGGGCAGAGTTAGAACTCCCTGATGATTGAATCTACTCCTTGTTCTGATAGGAATACCTTTCCAAGAACAACATCACCCATCATCTTTTTTTGTCTAGATCAAACTTCAATAATGTAATGAATTTTTGAAGTGGTGCAATTCAGAGACATCTTATACTCCATCAAGGCTAATTCTCTTTACCTTCTTCTTTCCTTTTGGCTTGATATATTTCAAAAGGAAACTTGAATGCTCCTGAAGAAGAGATTCCACAGATCTTATCTGTGGATCTTATCTGTCATATCTCTGTATGCTCTGTCCAAAGAATGAGATCATGTCCAAAAAATCAGTGACCAATATGCAGGTCTGATATTAGTATTGGGAGTGACTTCTTGGCATGGGGAGAATGGACATCCCACCTAGTTACTCTTAGCATGAACTTTCAGATTTATGCCTTCTAGAGGGTGCTTGACTTTTTGTTAGTCAACTGTGGGATATTGGAAATAGATTCTGCTTTGTCTTTGGTTTTCTCAGCTGCAGACTCTTACCAGGGATTCTAAAATAAGCAATTGATGAAGTGATCTTTGATAAATCTGGTACTGGAGATGGGGTTGGAGGCAGAAATTTAGGAAAAGAAGCCAATAAAAATTTGTTATTGATAGAGTTATTGACAAGTAACGCTGGTGAAAAATCAGAGTTTAATTCCAAGTTATCCGAGGGGTGAGGTAGATGGTGTTATTATTTACCGATTTCTATTAGCCATTAGATAAGGTAGGGGAAGAGGTATCAATGCCTAGCCACTTCCAGTCTTCTTAGAGGCAGGCAGAGTGGCCAGTCAAATTTCTCAAGCACGTAATCACATGTCCTGCTCTTTCAAGATAGGTCAGCATGTCCTGGAAATGGTAAGTAACAGGGAGCAAGGAAGAAGTTGGATTCCATGTGCTACAGGCTGCCCAGCTGATGGAGTTCCTTGGCATCCCTTGCCTCTTTGACCAGTTCTAGTTCTGGTGAAAGCAGACATTTAGAGATTGATGGGACGTCTCCCTATATTAGGTAGCAAATCTATAACATCTACTTGTCTCCTGTCTTGTTCCATCCATTGCCATTATTTCTTACTAACTGGACCTTAAATCCTTCTTTCACTTCTTATTACTCCCTCATCTTTTTTACTGAGAGAGTTAAGCTTGCTTTGCTTCCAAAGGGTATTTTTTTCTCCGAAGACTGACTTTGTATATATTCAGACCCAAGGCTTCTAACTTTGCAATTTCTTTCTCTTCCTTTACCTACTCCTTTCATGTAGTCAAAACATGAACATACATAGCTTATATTTGTGTATTTGTTTGTCCATAACAGTATTCCTTCATGATGGAGCATATTTGTGGGAAAGGAATAAATGGGGAGATGTGATTGAAGAGAATTTTATGAAAGCTGCTTGTCTTTGGTGCCAGAATAAGGTTGAGGTTTTTATCATGAGGCTGCTGAACACTCTTTGGGCAGATCTGACATATTATTGCCTTAAGAAATGATGAGATTATAATTATTTCCTTCTGACATGAGATTGGATAAATCTGAAGTTCAAAGTAGGGAGGGCGTACTTGAGTCAATCATCTTTTCCTTCATCATGTTTATCCTATAGTGGGGTGGATTTCTCCTCAGATAAACATCAACTGAAATATCCTAGAAGATAAAACACTCCACTCTTTTCTTAAGGGTTCCCCTCACATAGTAGAAACACATAGGTAGTAGTTATGAGTCCTGTGTGGCATTGACTAAAGTAATGTAACCTCTCTGAGTCTTATTTTCCTACTTTATGTGTTTGTTGTGAGGATTAAATGAACTAATGCAGGCAAAGAACCTAGCATGTCCCTGATACAAAACCAAGAGTCTTGACAAATGTTACTTCTATCAGATGAGAATTTTTTCATAGTACCAAATTGCACAAAACTGCTAAGTCACTTGGGGTCAATAATTCACATGACAGAACTGAAGGTGCGAAGTACCCAATTGTCTGTCCTTTAGTTTTTATTTCTAATATGTGTCTATTTCAAGAAAATCATTGGAAAGATCCCTTCTCCTCATTTGAATATGAGTGGATGGAATAATCAGGGAATTTTTTTTTTCAATGCCAAGCAGTACTGTGCTTTAACATTTAACATTTATTTATTCATTCAATAAGCATTTGCTTCTTTCATATCATGCAGTGGCCCAATACATGGCAGGACTACCTACTCCTTTAATGGGTAGAATCCCATGTAGTGTTCAGACTGTAAATTTCTGCAGGGCAAAGAGGCCATTGGGTCTGTCCTATAGCATCCAACTTTGTGCCTTGCTTGTATTTTATGTAGTGTCTTATTACTGATTAACCAGAGAATTTTTATCCCATATGTCTGCCATCTAAAAAAGTCATCAGCTCACAAAATTCCAGAAAACAATTCTCATGAGCTATATGAGATTTCTATGAGCCACTGTGTTTATGTGTGATGGTAAAACAAAACAAAACAAACAAAAATCTGCCATCTACCTCATGAGGATGCCTGAACGGACAGTAACACAAAGATGTAATTATTTTTTTCTGTCTTTATTTGACTTAAAGCTTCTCTCCTTGTTTTGGATGGAAGGGCTGGGACTGGGAAGAGGGACAATATCAGGAGCAATAGTGGAATAGCGACAAAATAATGATTATCACAATTATAATGCTCTGCATTTCAATAGTACTTTCTTATCAAAAGTCTTACAACACTTTTCCAATATCTCTCTTTTTATTTATTTTTTGGTACTGGGGATTGAACTCAGGGATACTCGACCACTGAGCCACATCCCCAGCCCTATTTTGTGTTTTATGTAGAGACAAGAGTCTCACTGAGTTGCTTAGCGCCTCACCATTGCTGAGGCTGGCTTTGAACTCGTGATTCTCCTGTCTCAGCCTCCCTAAGTGCTGGGATTACAGGCTTGAGCCACAGCATCCAGCTTCAAATATCTCTTTTAAATCCAAAAGTATGTACAAACAAGTAAGAGCAAATCTATTAGAATTTTACTCTGAAATAGAATTCAATATATGTCAAGTGGACTTATTGGAGATTGAATTATTGAAAGACATATGGATATTATAATGCATAGATTTTACAAAGGATGTCTAAGGGTGTGGGTCTTTAAGAAAACACTAAAATAGGAGCTAACAGGTAATGGTTAGGGAATCTGGGGACAAAGGTGTCAGGAAGCAGGTTGAAATGAAAATCAACATCTGACCAATACCCAGCACACTTGGTAAAGTTATTTTAAATGATGTGGCTCCAAGACTCCAATAAAAGATGAAATGTTTGGTTCCTGGAATAGTGAGAGAAGCTAGAAAATTGCAGTAAGATAGAGAGTAAGACTTACATACAAAGGAACATTTGAGACAGAACAGGCAAAAGACGAGCAGGAGGAAAAACTGCAGTCCATAACAGATTTTTTCCCTATAGCTTTTGGATGACTAAAGAGATTATAAATGGACTTCAAGGTTTCTGTGAACCATGAGAAACCATATATGAATTTGTGATTGTGTTTAAACACCCTCATTATAATGAGGCTGTTTGTATACCTTTTGTCAAAATTTTCAGAGTTCTCCTAATCAAATGGGTTAGGAACTGCCAGCCTAGAGAGATGCCCTGAGAAATGAAGTTGGTACTGCTCTTAGAAATAAGTCCCAAATTTCACTAGCTTCTGCATGGTTTGGTCCATGCCCACTCCTTCACCTTTCAGTGGAAAGGCAGCAGAAAGTAGTGATAACAGAGCAGACGCACAGAAAGATTTCCTAGATCCAGATCCATTCCCTACCACTGTGTTGTTGAGTGACCTTAAGCAAGTTGCTTGTTCGCTCAGTCTGCAGCTTAGCTTTCTTACATCTGAGATGATGATAATAACAATAGTTACTATCTCATCTGCTTTGGAGGCATAATAGGCTCCATCACACTGATCTTCTCCCTTTACATCAAACAGCATGTTTCTTCTTACCTCTGAGTCTTTGCTCAAGCCATTACCTTGCTTAGAAAGTATTTTTCTCTCATTCTTTCTCCAGTTAACTATGATCCTGCCAAGCTCTGTTCAAATTTCACTACATCAGGAAAACTCTTATCCCCATAATTCAGTGCAGTCTCGATTGTGTTCCATGTGACCCAGTGGTGTGCTGGAGTTGCTAACACTGACTAAAGTGAGCTTCTCATTAGGAATTTTGTGAGCTAGCAATAGTTGGTAACTTATAATCGACCACAGCAGAAATATTTACACTATGGAAATTGGCAGATGCTACAGCCCAGGATTTAAAAAAACAAAACAAAACTGGTTATAGCATTCTGTACATTTTATTTGTCATACTGTCACAATTTTAAACATAAAATTCTCTGATTGCTTTTGTAAGATCTGCCTCACACACCAAGCTGTAGACTCCATGAGTCCAGAGTCTTGTCTTCCTGTTCATGGCTATATGTGCAGCACCAAATACAAAGTCTAGTCTGGGCACCTAAATCTGCTAAAGAAACAAATCAGCAGAGGAGGAAGACTGACAAATAGCATCTCTGTTACTTCCTAGGGCAAGAAAAGAATTATTCAAGAGTCACAGAAGTAGAGACAATATTGACACTCCTTGTCAGAAACTCCCTTCTGTATGTCCTGTGATAGCTGGTGGTGTCATAAGTGGTGTAATTCTTGACATAGGATTATTAGATACTCCCCAAAACCATAGAACTTGAGTTATCATGTTGGTTAAAAAGATATGTGTCCACCATCCAGATTTGGAGAAAAGCAGTCTCTTAGCAACTCTCATGTTTGGTAATTTATGTAGCCTTAGAGCTCCCAAGGATGTCACCATCTATATTCCTCTGCTACCTGCACCATTCCACTTTAATCAATTTCAGAGGAGGCTAAGTGGCTATAAAATTGCCTGAGGAATGTGTCTCTAAGGCAGTGCATTGTCTGCCATCACTGAGCACTTTGCAGTTGTGAGAGAAAGTCACCTGGGTGACTGCAATTGCTTGAATCCCATGAGTTGGGAAGATATAAAGAACTCAAAATACATAGCCCAAATGGCTTGTCAGAGATGCAGAATCTGGGCTCTATAGTTGGGGTATCTGAGTGCCTGCTCTCTGGGTCCTGGTGTTTTCAACCCTGAGAGTGACCTTCATGGCTAGCAAGTCCCCCAAATACCTGGAAAGCGAAAAACTTTCTTTCCTATCTGGAGCTGTTGACCTCAACAGGAGCCAGTTTACATAAAAAAAAAAAAAAGCGACTCCTATGAATATTCTTAAGTAGAATGACTTCTGCTACTGCCCTGGGGTTTGGCAGGGCCAGGAAGACTTAGGATATATGAAATATGTGCATCCAGCTAGTGCATTTGCTTAGCATGGGCAAAGCTCTCACTGCACTGCCAAAAGAGGAAAAAATGAATTCCTTCGAGACAAAGTGTACAAGTGCAGGGACATACCAAGCCATTCCCCATCTTGAGGATGTTAGTCATCTAGGTATAAATAAGTGGAAGATGAAACTGCATAGCATTCAGTAACCACAAAAACAATTGAATATCCTAAATCAGTTAGGGTAAAGGACCTTCAAGTCTAGAACCTTTGAGTTTTCATCTTTTATGAAGTTTGATGGATAGACAAAACTTGGGCCCAAAACTCACCTTAGGAACCTCAAATGCACATACTGAGGGCAACACCTAGAGGTCAAGTTGTAGACAGTAAAAGCCTTCCAGATTGAGAATCAGATGAGCTTAGTTTGTCCACATGCCATTCTGGGATCCTGAGAAGTTATATTATTTTCTGATTATTGGGCATTAGAAAGCCTAAGCAAACAACAAATAATCTGGGGCATTGCAAAAAATGGCCTCACATTGTTCTCAAACTGGCCGCTGAGCTTGTCTAAAACCTCTATTACCTAGTCCCTTCCCAGATACAAGGCAATGAGGTTTCTGGAGAGTATTTCTCAAACTCTACTGTTCATACAGATCACCAGGAATCTTAATAAAAGGCAGATTTTGATTCAGTAGATGAAATCCAGGATTCTGCATTTCAACCACATTTTCAAGGGGATGCCCAAACTGCCAATCCAAGGACTAGATTTTGATTAGCAGGCCTTAGAGAATGCATTTCAGAAAGAGGTAATGCCCTGAAGACCAGGCACCACAGGAAGTCAGAATGGCTCCTTGGGACCTATTGTGAGCTCTGTCTAGGCATCTAATTTTACTCTCTACACCCCTCCCCCAATTCTAGAACATGAAGATGATAAAATCTATAATGCTGAGTCCTTAATATCTGGGCTTTCTCAGTCTCCCAGCAATATCATGAGAAATTAATTTAATGATTACAAGGCATTTTCAAATCCAGAGTGTTATGTGCTCCTTACTTAAGATTAAGAGTACATCTTCACAAGGACAGAAAAATGCTCTATAATGACCCAGTGTCCCCATAATCCCTTGGAACCAATGGTGGTTTTATTACATGGATGTCTTCTTTATCTATTGTTTCTTTTTTTCTTTTTAGTTGTTTTTTTAGTTGTTTTTGTTCAAATGTAAGATTTTTGACATGCAGCAAGCCCTCCATAGCCTTGTCCTGAACTGGATTGTCCTTTTATTAGGCTGGTGGCAAACCTGTGGCTTGGCTAATTGGGGTCCATAAATGTCAGGATACTTTGCTAGGGCTGATATAGTTTTCACCCCTGAATTGTATCTGACAGCCCGTGTGGGGCTAAAAGGCCAGGGCATTTTTAGCTTGAGTTAAGCAACATCAAAGTCCTCCAGGTTGCAGCTCAATCCCCTTTTTACTGCTCTTGGAGTGCTAGCTGAGGGCACGGTGTATCCTCAGAGCCAAAGGCGCCAGCACAGATGGGGCTGCTCTGGGTTTGATTCTCCTATATTTAACACGGCCCTAATTACCCACAGGTCTCTGAGTGAGGAGGGCTGATGAGCAGTTCAAGTTCCCTGCATAGAAATAGCCCCAGAATAGTTCCAGTGTTGTTTCTAATTGCAATGGATGAGCAGACTGTCTCATTAATCCTCCCCTATCAGCGTGCAAACGGGCTGCCCCAGAATAGCCCTGATCTCAGCCCACAGCCGGCATGGGGCCGGTGGTTTTGTATATATTTGGAGAGCAAAATATCTCCTCCCCAGAGATGGGAGAGAGAAAGAAAGGGAGACGGGGGGCGGTGTTTAGGGATGAGGAGCAGTCTGTGGATTATGGAATATTAAGTAAACATAGGAAGAAGAATTTGGAAAAGTGTAGAATGCCACATTGAATCTGAGTAGGATTAATCCCCCAAAGTTATGAAGTAGCAGATACAGGTCCTTCAAATGTCCTCTACCTGTTCTTGTGGTAGTTTGCCTTTCTATGTAAACACTTTACTTCCTTATTTCTTGCTCTGCCTTTCTGTCTCTACTAAGTGCAGGATCTGATATCAGTCATTTACACGTTAGTGAGAATATACCACTAATAGGTTTTTACATGTTTCTAGCTTTACAATCAACAAAGGTCATGTCCTGTTAGAAGCTTCCAGCAACCTTGTATGGTGAGCAAGGGTAGGCATTATTCTCATCATACAAAGAGGGAGATGAGGCTCAGCAGGTGACAGTTTATATGTAGTTAAAAAATGACTGGCTCTTTTCTCAATTCTGGGAGACAATGATTAGCTCTTTTCTGAGCTACCTCTGAGAGGCATATTGGTTCTTACAGAAAGAGTATCTTACTTATGGATGGTTAGAATGATGCGGTGGAAAGAGAAGGGGTCACATTGGAATTTCTATCTATGTGACTTTGGGCAAGTTGTTTAAACATCTCTGAGCCCTAGCTGTAAGGATTAAACAAAATAAGGCACAAAGAGCAAAATACAAGCAAGAAAAGAAAAAAGCCCCTAATTCCATAATAACTAAGCTATTTTATACTTTCCTTTGGGTGAAGGAGAATCTTTTGGAGCACAGGTTTCATGCGGAAACATACTTACTGCTCTTTTTGGTCCTTCTCTCCCTTCTGGCTCTTCTCCCTCTCTCCCTTCCATTCCCAAGTATTAATGAAGCTGGCCAAGTATATGCTAGACTATGAGAGATACAGTAATTTGCAAGTCAAATTTCCCTGAAGTTCTAGAGCCATCAGCTACATTTAACTATCCTTTACATCAAACTGCCTCTAATGTAGAGAAAAAGGAGCAAGAGCTACATAGAAAATAAAATTTGTTGAGCAGCTATTGGTCTAGACATTATTAAAATGTTAGAATGTCATAAACTTTTAATTTCATTTACACACACACACACACACACGAAACCCCATAAGTTGGTATCCTTTACGTTGTAGAGGAAAAGGAAAGCTATAAATGCCTTACTAAAAGAAGATGCATGATTGTCTCAACTTAGCATCCAATAGCAGGAAAGAAAAAACATGAAGATGAAAAGCAAAGAAAGTAGATTTGCCCATGAACAAGTAAATCGTTGCAAATGAACTTAGACCTGTGATCTGTAGCCCCAGACCTCCAGGGATGCAATGCAGCTGCTTTCTCTTCCAGGAGACAGTCCTGCACAGACTTCCAGGCCTGATTTACAACTGGCTGCCTGTGGCCTCCCTTCTCCTCTCCCTCACCCTTGCCCAGCTGGACTAGCCTCTGCCATGGTGTTCCCATGACATTTCACACACACAGCTTACCAATGCTGAATCACTGTACTATGACTTAATGGTTCACGTCTCATGTACCTATTATGAACGCTTTAGAGGAGTGACACCTAAGAGGCCTGATAAATCAACTAAGAACTAATGGGGGGAACAAACCCACTTCAAGATGAGAAAAGGAACTCTAGAGTAATGCTTCAAAGTTACTGAGTGCTTAGTATGGCCCAGACACTGTCCCAAACCTGTGGCATAGATCATCTCATCTGGTTCTCATAACCTCTCTGGAAGGTAGGCTGATTACTCTCATTTTGTGGGTAGTGAATGGAGCCTTTGCAAAGTTCAGTACCTAACTGGGTTGGGCCATGCAGAGAGTCCTGGGAGCACAGACTGGAAGCCCATTGTTCTGACCTAAAGCCCTTGCTCTTTAATCTCAATGCTAAACTTTCACCTCTGTAAATAGATCTTGGCTTCCTTTGCTGCAGTGGATCAATGAGGAAAGGAAGAAGCAAAGGGGCAGAGGGTGTCTGAATAACTGTGTGGATGAAGGAACTTGTCACTTACCTTCCAACCCTTCTGTTCTCCCAGCTTGCCACCCAAATTCTATCAGCTGTGGTTGGTCTTCATCTCCTAAGACTTTGAACAGCTCCCCAACCAGCTGGATGGCTGTGTGGCTAAGTGGTCATGTAAATTTGCCTAAAAATTGACTTTCTCAAAATATTACCTCCACAAGCAGACCAAACTGATGCATTCTGGGATGCCTGATTGAGTCATAAGGGTATTCTTTTGGACAAGGGCCTGTTAAATGCAAATTCCTGTGAGAAGAGTTATAAATTCTATATATTTATTCATTGTTGGCCATTCATCTACTTAACATGTCACCTCCATAGTTGTTTAAGGAATGTATTAGTTTCCTGTGGCTGCTACAACAAAGCATTACCCCCATAACTTAAAGCAATACTAATTTATTCCCTCACAGTTTGGGAGACTAGAAGTCCCAAATCAACTTGTTATCAAGGCCACATGTCCTCTCAGATGGGGATGCAGATCCTGTTCCTTTTATCTTCCAGATTCTGGTGGCTGCTGAAATTCCTTGGCTTTCCTTGGCTTGAGGCTCATAACTCCTCTGTCTCCTAGTTGCCTTTGCCTCTGTGTGCATCTAATCTTCCTCTTGTTGTCTCAGGTAAGACCACTGGTGAAGCCCATTAGGGCCCATTTGATAATTCAGAATAATTTCCTCATTTCATGAGTTTTCATTCAATCACATCTATAAACACTACTATATATAAGGTAACAATCATGGGGTCCTGGAATTAAGGCCTGATATCTTCATGGGGAGAGGAGAGAAACACCATTCAGCTTACTATTGGGAGCCACCTTCAAAAAGAGATGACTACATAACTCTTCAAGAGTCTTAATCCCAGGTTAATATAAGAGGATGAGTGGTTCAGTGCTTTGGAAACCTCAGCTATGTTGCCAAAGCTGCTGAGAGAATTGAAAATGCTGAACACTTCAGTTCAAGAAATCCTTGGGTATATTTCTAAACTTAGGTATCTCTGAAGAAGAGCTGTGGAAGGGAACTAGCCAGTGAGAAGTGACCTAAAGGTATTGAGTAGGGAATGAGGCACTCAGCATTGGGATCAAAGTGCTGATGGTGGATGGCAAAATCATTTGCCTTTATCAATGTGATTACCCCAGAGTTTAAATTTGAGCTTTAATCTAAGGTAAGTTATATAGGATTCCAAATCCTATCAGTTTGTTTGACTCAGTCTTTTGGACCTTCTTCAAGTGTCAAATTAGGAGCAAAACTACCAACTTCAGGGAGTTTCTACAAAGATTAAGATGATGTAGGTAATATGGCTTAGAAATGCAAGACACATCGTGAATATATAACTGATGTTGGTTTTTCTCCTGATTTAGTACATTCTCTCCCCTTGAAGACTTTTATATGTAAAAAATACACACTTTTATATGTGTGTATTTTAAATTTAAAAAAATCTGATCAAGTAATGCTCAAAGTAATACTTAAAGAGGACTTAGGCTTACAAAATACATGGCAAACTGCCTTTCCCAGGTGTCTCCTCATCTGACACGGGGAGAAAGATACAGTGGTTCTTGTGTTATACCCACTAAGATGCATAACCTCAATCAAAGAATAAGACAAGATCAAACACTCTCAAATTGAGGCACATCACCAAAAATGATCGTCCTATAGTAGCTTTAACTCTGCTAAGTCATAAAAGACAAAAGACTGAGAAACTCTTTCTGATTAAAGCAAACTAAAGAAATAAGGCAACTAAATACAATGTGTAGTCCTGGATTATATCCTTTACTAGGAAAAAGTACAATAAAGGACATTTTGGAGAAGAGTTGGCAAATTTTAAATATGAATTCAGTTTTGTGACAATGTTCATTGTTTTAAATTTTGATAATTGCACTGTGATTATGTATGAATATTGCAAGAAAATAAATATGTAAACAGTGGGAATGGGGCATGTTTATGAAACTAATTTCAGAAAATCTTTACATAGATGTATTATAGAAAATAGTTTATATATTTATATAGATATATACAATTATTCTACATAACAAATTATTCTATATAATATATAAGAAACTATAAAAGTACAAAATTAAAGGCATAAGCTTATTACATATCATATATAATAATGATAAAATTATGCATGAAATATAAGCGATACATATAATTAACTAGATTATGTTATATTATTACATGATAACAGTGTGAATGGGGAAAATTTTACAAGATGGTAAATCTGAATAAAGATATATGTAAGTACTTATAACCTTTCTGTAATTTTGAAGCTATACCCCAATAAAATTATGAAAAGTGAAAAATAAAATAAAGGAGTTTTGTGTAAGGTAGACATCTACATACCTTCTATGTTAACTTTCAGCCATTATGATAAAAAACCTGAGATAAACAACTTAAAAAGAAGGAAACATTTATTTTGGCACTTATATTTCAGAGGTTTCAGTCCATGGTCAGTTATCTCCATTGTTTAGGGCCTGTGGTGAGACTCCAAACACATCATGGCAGAGACTATGTGGTAGAGTAAAGGTGTTCATCTCCTGGCAGCCAGGAAGGAGAGGGACAGAAAGGGAGACAGAGAGGAAGAAAGAAAGGAGAGGGTAAGATTCCAATATCCCCCTCAAGGGTAAAACCCCCAAGGACCCAACTCCTTCCACTGGGCCCCATGTCTTATAGCTTCCACTACCTCCCAATAGCACCACAGTGTGGCAATCAAGTTTTTAGAACATGGACCGTTAGGGGACATTGAAGATCATAACATCTTTTTTTTTTTTGGGTACTGGAGATTGAACTCAGGGGCACTCGACCACTGAGCCACATCCCCAGCCCTATTTTGTGTTTTATGTAGAGACAGGGTCTCACTGAGTTGCTTAGCGCCTCGCCATTGCTGAGGCTGGCTTTGAACTCGCAATTCTCCTTTCTCAGCCTCCCTAAGTGCTGGGATTACAGGCTTGCGCCACCGCGCCCGGCTCATAGCATCTTCTGATAACTCAAAGCAGTGATTGGACTTAGGGAGTGTGTTGCACTGCCACAGTGGTTCTCTTGGCCTCCACTCTTTTGCCATGCCCAGTTGACAGTTCTTACCTGGGCCTTCTCTTTCTGGTCTCTCGGGGACATGTTGACTGTGGGCCTAACCCTGAGCTGAGAAGTCCTATCCCCCTCCATCACACTCTCTAGAGCTTTAGTTAGAGCCCCAAATCTAAGGAATGGTATATTCAGGGAAAGAGACCACTTAGGAAAACAGTGTTACCTCATTTCCCTTGTGCTGTACACATTGCCTTTAAGATGGGAGAGCCCTCCTTGGAAAGGCTGGGGCCACACTTGCCAACTCAGCCAGGTGCCCAGGTGCACATACCAGACTCTGGATTAGAATTTGACAGGTTTCTGAATGAGTGGTCGTTGCTGAGAATTAATACCAGTATTCATGATCTGGTCCATGATTCCCCCTTCTACCTAGCTTTATCTCTTGTTCTCATTCCTCAGCTCCTTTCCTGCTCTATCCATACCTTTCTGCTCCTACCTGCTACAGTGGAGTTCCTTGTAGTTACCCAAATTGCTCACTCCAATTGAAATAGTCTTTTCAATCTTTCCTTGTCTTTCAAATTTCAACTTAGATGTTTCTTCCGCCAGGAAGCCTTTCCAGGTCCCCTGAAATCTGTGTCAAATCCCATCCCACATCCCCACTATGCACCCTGTGCTTTTTAAAATAGTCTTATCATTTTGCTTTGTAACAGCTTCTCTACTTACTGGTACATATCCCCAAGCAAATGTAAGATCTGTGATGCTTGTCCATATTTATCCTTAGTGCCTGGCACATTATTTTACATGTAGTAGATTGTCAATATTAGTTGAGTTATCTCAATTATCAAACTAAAGTACCATTACCCTGAAGATGAAGTTTTCTTTTTGCTTTTGTTTGTTGATCCCCCTCAGAATGGCTCATTGCTGCTATGAGATGTTTTATCAGATATTTGGTGAGTAATTCATCCAGAAGGTGCTTTAATGGAACCCAAGAAAATAATGAATCATAGAAGCCTAATTTCAAGGCCACTATCTCCAAATGCTGGCCTATGATTGGAGATAGAATCCGCTGGGCTACTTTTTAATGACATGTATTTCAAGGCCCCACTTCTAGAAGTACTGATGCAGTTATATTGGATGGAACCAAGACCCTGCATTTGGAAGGTTTTGTAGCTGATCCTGCAGCACAGTTGGAGTTAGAAATTACTAGAGAACACTCTATTTCACTCATGAGACCTTCAAGGTGAAGGGACATGCTCAAGACCACACAATTAGAAGTGTTGAGTGAGGGTGAGTTTCAGGATTCTAATTCCCATTAAGCACCTTTCAATTGCCTCATTTCCTCTACTTGGAATTCCTCCTTGTAATGCCACAGTTTTGGTATTCACTTCTAACTTGGCCATGCAGGTGCAAGATTGAATAATATAGGTGATTCTTTTTAAATTTTTCTTACTGTAACAGTTGCATTTCATTGCTGAGTAAAAGAATGTCCCAGGGTAATTCTAAAGGTAATTCTTTTCGGAATAAAATGGACTTTTGCACGGGAAGACTGGTATTAACATGAGCTCAGTTTTGTGCTATTAAAAAATGGACATCATAAATTAGCTGCTCATTTTGGAGAATCATTATTAATAAACGGGGAGATGTATTTATGTTTGTTGTTCTTGTTGAAGAGATGATTCTTGCTCTAAGGCCCAGGCTGGCTCTGAATTCTTGGGCTCAGGAGATCCTCCTGCTTCAACATCCTAAGTAGCTGGGACTAAAGGTGCACACCACTGTGCCCAGCTTTGCATTTATATTTTAAACAATCTCTGACTATTTAAAAACAACCATATTGCTCAGAAAGTAGCTCAATCAAACACCTGTTTTAATATTACTACATTAGAAATTCACCTAATCCATCAGAGGATGTTAATGCTGGAAGGGACCTTAAGATGTTGTCTAGTCAAAGCCTCTCAAATATTAAGTTAAAAACAAAGAAACTGAAACCATGAAAAAAGGAAATTACTTGTTCAAGGTACATAGTCAAGATGAGGCTTATTCCTTCCTAAGCTGGTATCCTTTCCATTGCAGAATAATAAATTCTTGCTGCATCTATTATAGCTTTTACACAAGAAAATGAACAGATTTCAAATCTTTTCACCCATATGTCAAAAACCCTTGTGAGGAAGCCAGGAAAAAGCATGAAATATTGGTTTTGTATTCCAGATCCACATGGGCTGTGGGACTAAAACTCTCTCTCTTCTTGCTTATGAAATTAGGATGTATACATTGAGAGCTGTAGCAAGTAATCAATACTATAGTCTCAGCATACTTATTTCCCCCACCTTTTTTCAAGCTACCTAACTAACTTTAGTCAAAATCCTCTTATGGTTTAGGTACAATTCTAGTTTGGGGAACAAGAATGGTACACATTTTTCTACTGAATATATGCTCTGGTTTTTCCAGATAGACAACTATGAGGTCCAACAATGAAAATTTCATATATCCATAGTAACAGGCTTTCAAATACTTCCTGGGCCTGACTGTAGCCCTTGGAAGTCCCATAATAACTAAAGGACCAAAGACATTGATAATGGAATCTGCTTAATACTTCATGATAAACTTCTTTGGAAACTGGAGTTCAAAAATCAGACTATTCTTCTACAAACACCACTGAATATGCACCATAACTAATAATTAGTTCACACTACAAGCTATTAGTAGTGAAGTTTAGGATAAAATTAAAGACTGTGAGTTTTGTTCCTCCCACCATTGATAATTCTTATTTTTGTTTATTTGTTTTTTCCTCAGCTTTGTTAAGGTGAATTTGACAGAAGCTTTATGTATTTATAGTGTACAACATTTTTTGATATATGTATACATTTTCATAATGCATATAATTGAGTTTGGGTTCATGTGGTTATATAAATTATTTACCTATTTATTTTCTCAAGAGAAGCTAGAATTTTTATGATAGATTTCCTGCAGACAAACTAACATTTGTTTCTTGATGTACGCGATTACAATTAGAAGTTAAAAGAACAATCTGGCTCCCTTTAAGATTGATGGACTGAGTAAACTAGGAAGTTCCCTCATTAATCCATTCTTTCCTTAGAAGTCTGAAAGTACAGGGTAGTAGAGTTAAAAATAAAAATTTTGAAAATGTATTGCTAATTTTGAAAGCAAGAAGTTTTCAGGGTCAACAATGAAAGGTATCAGGATAAAACTAAGTAGGATTTGAAGTCATGTAACCAGATAAGGTTATATAACCAGACAAAAGAAGTGGGGTTTGAACACCTGTTAGCTGACTTTTCATTGCTGTGACCAAAGTCCCAAACAAAACAACTTATAGGAGGAAAACTTTATTTTGGGCTCACAGTTTCATGGGTTCAGTTCATGGTCAATTGGATCAATTGCTCTTGGCCCAAGATAATGCAGAACATTGTGGTTGAAAGGTGTGGCAGAGGAGTGCTGCTCCTCTCCTGGAGGCCAGGAAGCAGAAGGAGAAGGAGTAGCTGGGGGACAAAATATAATCATGTTTTCAGTAACCCACCTCCTCCATCTATGCCCCACCTGCCTACAGTTACCACCCAGTAATCCATTCAGATTATTAATCTATCCAATAGATTGATCCACTGATTAGGTTATAACTCATAATTGAATCATTTCATGTTTGAACATTCCTGAATTGACACAGGAGATTTAAATGGACACCTCATATTCAAAAGATAAAAACACCCAAGTAAGAACAGGAACTCAACAGCAATCTTTGCACCTGTAGGCAGAGAAAAATGAATCCCTGGCAAAAAACAAAAAAAACAAAAAAAACAAAAAGCCCTAGTTCCAGACAAAACTTTAACTTATGCTCAAGGATACAAGACAGGATTAAAAAGTTATTCCAAATATGGTGGAAACATAAACATAAAAAATCATAACCCTAGCCTACATCATTCATTAGTGTGAAATAAAATTTTTATATTACCTCTGCCGTAAGGAATGTCAGCAGTGAGATTCTAACACATAGTTGTCCCAGAGCTAATGAAGTCAAAAGGTTCTTAGCAGAAACAAACATGTAATGGCTGTAGGGATATATTTCCAACTGTAAGAAAGTGAGAATTACTTTAAAAAAATGATATGATAAACATTTAGTTGTTTTCAACATGGAAAATACTTTAAAATTAACACATTAAAGATTTTCTAATTGCAGAGAAAGAAAGTAATCCAGAATATAATGATAGAAGTTATGAAGAGCAGAAAAATTTCATTTGAAAAGAAAAAAAGTAGATATTCTCAAAAATGAAAACTACAGCCATTGAAATACAAACACAATAGGCAGTTCAAATAATAGGCTATTATTATCAGAAGAGAGGCTAATAAGTTGAAAAATAAGTCATGTAAATCATAAAGCATATCAAAGAATAGATAGACAATTTGGAGGAAAAGTTGAAAGAGTAAAGAAGACAGTAGAGGCTGCAACCCATGTCTAATAGAAATTCTAGAAAGTAAAGATAAAATAAATGGGGACAGTTAATAGTCAAAAAGATGGTACTAGAGAGTTCAGGAAATGAGAGAAGACATTGGATACAGATTGAACAAGAGCAGCAAGTATCAAGCAGTAAAACAAATTGATATGTTATACTACAGAATATCAGGAAAATAAGAAAATCTTAAAAGATACTGGAGAAAATTTTGTTTCTAACAATGGAGGACTAATGATTTGGACCAATTCTCATAATGAAAATAATTAGTAAGTTTGGGCAAAATCTAAATAATAAGTGTTTGAAAATACAAGATAGCAGTCACAGTCATTTTTAATGGTGGAGACAAAATGTAGGACAAGAAAACACAGGGAGGTAAGCTTAGCACTTTGCTTCCTTCTAATGCATCTACCAGTTTTGGAAGATGCAACTAAGAGGTTGAAAAGTTGAATTCAGCTTTTGGAAGACTGAAAGGACTAAGGAAAATATTGGGAATCTGAACCCCTCAAGGAGGGAAGAACATTGGTGAACGTTCCAGATAGTAGATTGTAGGGTCAGGAGATCACAGTCTCAGACTAAGAGTGTATAATAAATATGCCAACTCTCATGGAAATTGTAATCTAGCTTTTCAGAGTTTCAGTTATTCATTGGACTAAGATAAATCTGGGCTTAAGCATTTTCCTTGAACTAGTTTAGCTGACATACCTAACATTATCCAGAGCTTCAAAATATCTCTTAATTGTGTATGTGCGTGGGGGAGGGGGAGCAATATGGAGGAAGGAAAAAGAGAGAGAGGAAAGAGATCAAGATAGAGAGAAATATAGCCATACATGCATTTATTCGTGTATATGATAAGGTATGACTATATATAACTATAAATGAGAATGCAAGATAAAAAACAAGAGCAAGACAGAAAATAGAACTCAGTCCACAAGAGATCTAGACAATATACTTTCAGACATGGATTTTAAATTAAATGTCTAATTAGTTAAAAAGACATGATAACCTGGCAATTTCAGAAGAAAACAGGAAGCTTTAAAATGGAGCCAAATAGAAATCCTAGTACTAATAAAATACAGTAATTGAAACTAAGAACTTAAGAAATGAATACCAAAAAATTAGAGTAGATATAATAAAAGAGAGAATTAGGGTGTTTAAAGATTACTAGAATAGTAAATGAAAGACCAAATTGATGGAAAATGCATATGGGTTAGGTAAAGTAGGAAATGCATATGTGAACAGTGGAATGTGTAATATACATGTAATTAGATTCCAAGAAGGAGGGAAATGCAGGACAAAAGCAACATTTACCTAGATATTTTTCTAAAAATGATGTAAGACCTCAAACTATAGCTTCAAGAGGAACTACGAGCTAAAATAAAGATAAATAAAAATAAATACACATCTAATTATATCATAATTTTGCATAGGTAAAGAGAAAAATCTAATAATTGCCAGAGGAAATTGGTTTAAAAAACAAAAATGGAGCAATAAAGCAGCAATAAGGCTGAGCTGATTTTTCAACAGAAATAATGAATACCAGAAGATAATTAAATGTTTTTTTAAGTGATAAAATAACTACTAACAGAAGATTTTATACAAATTGAAAATACATTTTGGTATTTAAGATGAAACAAAAATAATCTGTGAGCTTTTATATACACACGTGTCATATAATATTAGCATGCATATGTGGAGAAGGATAATTTAAGTTAAAATAGTCTTAGTCCTGGCAATACATAGAATAAAGCAGAAGTACTAATTAATACTAAACTTTGCTAAGTCAAGTGCAAATGCTATAATTTCAAGTAAAATATAAAACAAATAAGTGAAAAGAGGTTAAAATGGCATAATTTCTGATTGACCCAAAAGAGTAAAGGAAAGGAAAGGATAAGAAAAATAGAACAAAGTGAGCATAAAGAAAGCAACAGTAACAGATTTAAAGCCAAACATATTAATACTACAATTACACAAAATGTAAATGGATGAAATACTACAAACAAAATTGACAGTATGAATGCACAAAAAAAGAAAAGGAAAGGAGAGGAGAGGAAAGGAAAAGAAAGAAGGAAGGAAGAAGGAAGGAAGAAGGAAGAAAGGAAGGGAGGAAGGGAGGAAGGAAGGAAGGAAGGAAGGAAGGAAGGAAGGAAAGAAGGAAGGAAGGGAGGGAGGGAAGGAAAAGGTGGAAGGAAAGGAGGAAAAGAAAAAAAATTCAACTGCTTATTACTTATAAGAGAAAATAAAATAATTCAAAAATCTTGAAAGTAAAAGGCTGGGTAGCTCTGTTAATATAGACAAGTAGATTATGAGGCAAAAATGCATTAATAAAGATAAATGAAAAATAGCCTTTTTAATAGCTTTTCAAGGAAAGTGTGGACATTCTGCTCAGACACTATATTCAAACTCTATGAGTGATGATTTCTTAAAGGTTAGTTGCACAGCAGTTTCTGAAACTGTATAATGGAACTTTCATACTTGGCAACATTGAAATCCTTTGGTCTAGCTTGTCCTTTGAACAAATTGTTCATGCATGATTTTGTAACACCTAGCATTGGTCATTTGGAAAATATTGATTGATGAAGTGAACTTATTGCTTCTGCAATAAGTTTCCACAAGCTTGTGGCTGAAAGCAACACCTGTTTCTCCCAGTTTCTATGGGTCAGATATCTAGTTATAGCATGATGCAGTTGGTTTCCCTGGTTAGATCTCACAGGCTGAAGCAAATGTGTCAGCCCTTGTGCAGTACTTACTGGAGGCTCTGGGAGGGAATCTACCCCCAAGCTCCTTCAGGAGGTGGACAGAATTCCTTTCCTTCCCATGCGTTCCCTTAGCCAGTTCTGTCTTCAAGCCAGCTAAGGCAGGCTGAGTAATGATCATGCTTCACATCTCTGTTTATTTTCTTTTCTTAAAGGGACTCCTGCAACTTGGACCTATCCAGATAATCCAAGATATTTGTATCTTAAAAATCAACTGACTAATAAACTTAATTATATCTTCAGAGTCCCTTTTGGCATGAAATGTAACAAAACTATGTTATGACACCAGGGGCCAAATGCCATGGGGTCAAAATTCTACCAACCAAATGTTGATGTATTTCATCATACAATATTTCAAAAGTACCTTTGTTAACATTACCATTGATCAGCAAAACCTTTAAACGTCAAGAATTTGTTAAGTGAATTGTCATAGTAAAAAGCTAATTTCAGGATTAAAATTTTTCTAAAATTCTAATTTCCATTGAAAACTCGATTTTCTACCATTGGCACAAATACTCTCAGTTGCATTCATTTAGTAACAGGCTCTTTTCATTTTTGAACAAATGACTAACAAATACCAAAGCCTGAGTAATCATAATTTGTCTATTAATAATACTTTCAAGTAAAAGTAATGTTGCATGAGATGACTTGGCTAGTTCAATTTTTAACTCAAACCATCTCTAAGTGCTTTCCTTGAAACAATCACAGTGTTTTCATATGTAACAGAATCACTTAATGTTCACTTCTAATCTTATCACATAGCTGTTAAAAATATGTACTCAAAGGTTGAGATTTAATATCATTAAGAGTTTCCACTGGTTGATCAAGGAAATTCTTAGGTGAGTACTTTTATCCTAACTGGGAATGTGTGGCAGTGAAGAAAATAACTACTGAAACAGTTTGATGCACTAAATCATTAGCAGTTTTATCAACCATTCATTTTGCACTATTAGTGCAAATGTCCATATAGCAGAAAGCAAAATAATGTCATGATGTCATTATGAAAATAGATTGTACCTAATGGACTCTCTTAAAGGGTCTCAGGAACCCTTAGTTTCCTCAGACCACTTGTGGGAAGCAATATTATTCAAAGGACTTAGAGATATTTTTGGATGTAAGTACAGGAAGCTCCCTTCAGAAAACTAATGGTAAATTTTGAAATTTATTAAAAGAGATTTAGTCATAATAGCAGCTGCTAAAGCCTTCAAGTATTCTGGATGACATGAAGGATGCCTATTCATTTGTCCTGGAGAGGAGCCACAATGTCCCACTAAAATTCTTTTAGAAATACTCTCAGCAATGTAACAATGGTATTAATGGATTATGAATGGACATTGGACACTATTTTTTAAAATATTACTGAAAGGAGAAGAATTGCTACCCTCTGCAACACAAAGAAATTGAATAATAGTTAGAATATGTTTGTGGGTTTTTATATGTGGATGTGTTAAATGCATGTGGGAAGGAGGATAAACATATCCCTGTGGAATCAAATGCAAGAAGTATGATGTGGCCTGTGACATCCATTAATCATGTGCCTCCATGATAAATAAAGAAGTGTGTCTAAAAATGAAATTGTTGCTATCTCTGGTCATTGGGTCACATCCAGATATCAATATGATATAAAGAAGATAAAATTTCTCTGAAATGAACCAAACTCAAATTATTCAACAACTTAAAACATGTCACCATCCACCATATATATACCAGAGGCCTTTAGAGGCATTGTCAGAAGGGATGAGGAGGAGGAGAATAAATGAGTATTTGAGTGGAGGACTATGTGAGAAAGACTAGTTTCACTCACCTGAGTGAAACTACTACAGGTATCCTTTCATATAACAGAGAACAAAGCACAGGGCCACCACTAAAACTCCTCTGAACAATCTCCAGGGAAGCCCAGTTGCCTAGGTAGAGCTATGTGGTGGGTAGAAAAGAAGGGAGGGCTGTATGTTGATTTTGCTAAATGTAAAGTTCCATGACCTAGTTTTGCTTCAATCCTCTTGGCTCTCCCTTTGTATCACCTGTTGCTGGCTCCTGTCAGCTGCTGCACTAGCATTTGTGCAGCAATCTGGGAGGAAGTAGCTGACTTCCCAGTGATCCTGGAAAACTTCATTCATCATGCAGTTGACCAGCATTTTCCTGGCTCTTTTTGGGTAACCTAAAATGTTGGAGTGGTATAGTATCTCAGTCTGTTTGGAGGCTGGGTAACTTTAGAAAGGAAAAAGGGTTATTTTAGCTTATAATTTTGGAGGTCCAAGACCATGGCTCTGTCCTTGGAGTCCGATGTAGGGCCTCATGGTGGATAGCATCAAATAGTGGGAGTATGTGTGAGAGATGTCACATGGTAAAACAGGGAGCAAGAGACCAAGGAGGGTCCAGGTTTATGCTTTTATAACAATTCATTCTCCTGGGAAATAATACAACCACTGGAGACCCTACCCACTTACACAGGATAGCATTGATCCATTCAAGAGGGTGGAGCCCTCCTGACCAACCTAATCACATTCCACTGGATCCTCTTTTTCAAAGGTCCCACCACTTCAGCTCCACCATGCTGGACACTGTTTCTAGCTCATGAACTTTTGCCAGATGCATGCAAACCATAGCAGAAAGAGCAGTGAGCAAGGTCAGTGTCTTGCGCCCTGACCCCTGACCTAGCAAGCTGAATATTTACTCAATCTACTTTGTGGAAGTTACGCCATCCAGGAGAAGAAAAACAGCAGAAGATGAAAATAGATTGTGTTGTGGAAATGAAAGGGGAGATGGTTTGGCATTTTTCTCTAAATTAGTATTTTTTGAAGTAGCAGGCCATTCAGGTAAGTATATACTGAAAGAGTGTTGAATTCCCAAGAGCAGCACTCCTATATTGTTCTCACTATCTCTTTGGAGTGATGAATGACATTTAAACGTTAAAGACTCTCTCTCTCTCTCTGAATGTGAGATTTCAACATCATAGTTTATTCTTTTTTTTTAACACAATATTTTTATTTTATTTATTTTTATGTGGTGCTGAGAATCGAACCCAGTGCCTCACGCATGCGAGGCAAGCGCTCTACCACTGAGCCACAGCCCAGCCCCAATAGTTTATTCTTCTATTCTTAATTTCTCTCCATTGGATGTTAAGCAAAACTAAACTAACCTTGCTTATTATTGATTGTTTAAGAATCTCATTTATTTATCCAAGAAAATGTTTACTTAGTGGCCTTGGTGTTTCAGGCAATGCCCTAGAACTATGAAGTGACTGGAATATATCATAGTGACACTTAATACAATTAATTTAAATCACTACTTTTAAACTTCTTCATTTAACTTCTCCTCTTTGTTCTCTCTCTCTCTCTGCCATCATGTTCTCATACAAGGAAAGTATGAGAAGCACATATATCCTCCATGAATCCACCTTATAGGACCAAAATGTAGTTCAAGGACAACAGTCCTATCTCAGAGACAAGTCATTAATTCAAGCTAGAGCAGCTTTGTGGATTCTGCACAGAATGTGGATGACTTGGGAAAGAGCCTAAGGCACCTTCCTTGAAGCAATAAGATCCCACTGCCCTCAAATGGACTCTTGACAAAAGACAGAGTTAATACCATCACAAAGCCCCAAAGAAATGTATGAAGTTGCTTGTGTCCCTGGAGGGATATTTGGTTGAATCATACTTGCGCCCTGACCCCTGACCTAGCAAGTTGAATATTTACTCAATCTACTTTGTGGAAGTAGATTGAGTAAATCAGATCCTGGGTTTGTTTTACATTTCCCAGGTGTTCTTACTCTGTAAAGGAAAAGGAGAAAGGCAGCCAAGATGATTTGGCTTTCGCCTTTCAGAGGCTCCTAGTAACCCCTTCTCCCAAGTATGCACCAGACCTAAGAGGTGATGCTAAAAAACGTCTTACCAAGACAGCTGAAGGGTAGTTAATTATCTTATCACTGAGATCCATACTCGCCTTCAACAACCCCCTAAATAACAGGGGACAATAGAAGCAAAGTACATTGTCCTTGCAAGGAAGCCTATACACATGACTGTGGACAGCCTTCATCATATCTATCTTTGAAATGCTGGTGATTTCCTAGCTTTGGGCTGGGAAGTGAGCCGCAAAGTTGGAGCAGGGATTAAATAAACAGCATTTCACAGCTGTTCCCAACAGGAAATGAGGCAGAATGCTACAGACAACTGTTGGGATCCCAGATTAGGAAACTGCCATGCCAGAGTTTTGAATACAAACCTCCCTTTGCCAAAAGACCTTGAAACATTCTGGAGAGAGATGTCAAAAACT
Organism: Geosciurus inauris; assembly: GCA_004024805.1. Taxonomy (NCBI): domain Eukaryota; kingdom Metazoa; phylum Chordata; class Mammalia; order Rodentia; family Sciuridae; genus Geosciurus; species Geosciurus inauris. The sequence continues at coordinate 93,825 of PVHX01002661.1, read as the reverse complement.
GGTCATTCCTAAGGAAAACAGCCCCATTGAATCTTTCCTTTTTGATTTAACTGTTTGGTGCTTGTTTAGGGAGAGTGGAATGTTCTGACTAGATACACACAGTTGAAAAATGGGGAACTCAAAGGGAAGAGATAGATGGAGCCAGTACCCTGTCTTGTCACCAAATACTGTAATTGATTGACGTTTACCTATTCCTTTATTGCTGCTATATGCTCCCAGCTTAGTGAGAAGAAATGCACAGTAGAAAATCTAGGTGTAGATCCATGTGAATGGGCATGAAATGGCTTCAGGGTAAACTACTAGGTTGCTGTGGTCCAAAGGGGGTGAATAGTAAGACTATATAGGAGGTTTCCAGGTTTTCTGTTTTTGTACAATAAGAGACCCAGATTTTTACCAATTTGAGAATTTCTTTTTCCTATATGGGGTGTGTGAGCAAACATCTTTGCTAACAGCAAAACTTCAAACAGATGAGTGAAGCAACCAGCAATCATAGCATATTTCCAACCATGGTAGGGAAGACAGAGAGCATGCTACAATATTATCCAAACACGAAGAGAAAAAAGGCATTCTCTGAAAACAAAGAACTGGCAGTCCATGCTCTGCAGAGTTTACTGAAGCAAACCCCAGTCTCCTTAACCACACCTTTGATGGGAATTCTCTTTATGTGCTTAATCAAAGTTATTTTTGAATTTGGAACTTCAGTATGAAGATACCAGATACAGGTAAGCGAATTTTCTGGAAGTTGTATTTGCACAGGGAAATTCCAGCAGAAATACCCAGGAAAGGCTTAAGGAGACCTCAGTGCTACAATATCTAGATGAGAACAGGATTTCCTGACTGAATTAACTAAAGACCTTCTCTTATTCCTTAGTAAGATGCAATCGGAAATTAACACTATTTGTAAGATTATTGGTCAAATACAACAATACTGAAGTTACTAATATAGTCACCTGTGTAGAACACAGAGATGGCTCTAGAATGTAGATAGAAGAGGAATTCAGGGTTGGCAATCTGGATGCAGGAGGGTAGCTGAGGAACTTAACTTGAGGCTGTGTTTGCATAGTAAGAATAGAGCCTTCACCTAGATTGTACATCTGTGTGGGATGGCTTGTGTGGGAACTGAAGGCTACTATTGGGTGGTTTCTAAAGATTCCCCAAATCGCTTTTTGCTTCTACCCACTATTTTCATAACATAGTGTGTTTTTAGTTATTTTCTACTTATCCTTCTGTTGCTTTTATAAAACCCTAAACATAAACAGCACTGTGAGGGTATTGATGTGGATAGATAATTCATCCAAGTGGATTCCAGTGACAGCTACAGTTGAGATTACAGTGTTTAGAGAAGGCAAACCAGATAAGTGACTTTCTGACGCAACACGGCTTTAACAAGACTTGTTTGCACTGGGGTGGGGGTGGGGTTGGGGTTGTGTGTGATGTACAGATGGTAAATTCATACTTTAAAGTCACTGTGGTGCCATGCTGGATTATCTTGTTTGTCCAACTTTTCACCTGACAACACAGTTTTCTGGAGACTGTCTCCCCTCCCAAATGACATGATAACATCATGATGAACACAGTAGCTGTTTGGAACTTATAACTCTGCACCCTTATTCCCATCTCTTCTTCAGATCACAGTTATTGGCTAGGGAGCAGGGATTTATGCCATCTTGGCTGTTCAAAGTCACACAATTTCCAGAGTGGCTTTTGTTACTTGCAACTTTAAGGCTTTTTTTTTTTGGTACTGGGGGTGTTCCCAAGGGTGCTTAACCACTGAGCAACATCCCCAGCTTCCCTCCTCCTTTTTTTTAAATTTAGAGATAGGGTCTCCCTGAGTTGCTTAGGGCCTTGCCAAGTTGCTGAGGCTGGCTTTGAACTTGAAATCCACCTATCTCAACCTCCCGAGTCGCTGGAGTTACAGGTGCATGCCACTGTGCCCTGCAAGATTCTTATTTTAGAAAGTGGCTCAATACTATTGTTTTTAATCCCTAAATACTTAAAATCTGACATTTGAAAAATAGATCCATTATCCTACCAATGTCCATTCACTTCCGTGGGGGATTGTACAGATTATTATCTTTAGGTCTCTAGAAGTTTTGTTGGTAATCTTTACTGATAGTTAAATCCTAACTTTAGAATGTACAGACTGAAGATGAATTAGATACATTATATCCATTTTAGACCCTGAGAATTTGGTTAAAGTTACTGTGTATCATGAGACAGAGGCTGAACCATAATTGACCATATAATCCTGCCTATTCCCAGAAGTGAGTTCTCAGACTCTTTAGTCAATAAGATATTACCACTTGTGCTGCTTTGCTCATCTTAATTTACTCGTACAGTCACCCAGTGAAGTTGTTATGAATAACTATCAAATTTCTCAGATGGAGAGAGAAGTCTAGAGAGGCTGTTTTTGAGATCTTTTAAGAGAAGAATGTTGTAAAGGAATCCTTCTCCTGGGTGGATTTTGCTTCTCCAAAGTTTTAATTACAAATGTGATAGATGCTCATTAAACATTTTAAAAATAGAAAAATAGAACAAAATTTACTCTTTATTTCTGGGATAAGTATTTTGATTTGTTTCCTAACACAGTTTATAAGCCCCTAATTTAGGGTTGTGTCCACAACTATACGCTTTTGTAATTACTCTTGTTGCTAGACACAATATCAAAAGTGTTTCTTGAGTTTCAGTTAGTCTTACCAATAATTTGTAATAATTGCATAATGTACCATTCTGAAAAACATATATTATTCTTATTAAAATATTATATATTGTTAGATATGAAGGATGCTTCTATTATTTTCACAACTACGAACATTCCCAGTGGTATCTTTCAAACTGAAAACACAATATCTGCCTTTGCTTATCTTGAAGACTACTACTCTTTCTTTTCGCTGCAGGACTCTCACTCTTCTTTACTAACTTGTGTCTATTACTTCCTGTCTCTCTAACTATAGGCTGATCATTCCTGATGATATAATTTTTTTTTTTTTAAACAAGTTACTGTACTCTTGCCTCTCAGTTCTCATCCATAAAGCAGATGTTTTCTGGTGTTTGTCCACATGTGGCTCTGCTTGCTTGCTATGTACCACCTTCTCTCTACAAAGGGCCCACTACGTAGTTGAGACCATGTTAAGCATTAGTAACTTCTTATGGAAGGAGAGAAGAAAGGAAAGTGCAAGAAAAGGCAGCAATGAATTATCATTGCTTCTAATTCTTTGCTAAACTAAGTTACAGTCTTCCAGAGTCTTGACTAACACTGATTTTATTTCCAACTGTGTTATCAGTAACTCCCATGCTTATTGCTTAACATGGCACCTTCGCTGTAGTGAACTTCCATGGTTTCTGCCTTACTAGTATCTGTTTAGTTACAAATATTAGTGAAGCAACATACTATGGAAGTTTATAAACACAATTCTTTATGACAGGGCATTTCAACAGGCTCTTTATCCAACAACAAGTAATTCAATGCACATTTCTTCCCTCTGAGACTCTGATATGGTACATTAATTCCTGCAATAAGATTTTCCTTTGATTATTGTCTCCTTTTATTTGAGGATTTATGTCTACTACAAAGATTAGGTTTTTTAAAAGGCCACCAGACAATTGAAAACATACTTCTGAAATCTTAAGAAATAAATAGGTTGGGATTTTTAAGGAAAAGCCACTAAATTCAATTAGCAGAAATGGAGCCAGAAAGGAAAGATTCTCCTTCAAATTATAGGGTAATTCTATTCGTGATATTTCTGTGTGCCCAGGTTTTGAGTTTTTCTTTTTTTAAAAAAAATATTAAATTGTAGAGTGGGAAAGGAAAGGAAGAAGTGAGGAGCAAGGTAGTCATCAAGGTTCCTCTTTTGATGACATGAATTAACCTGTTCCTTCTGAACAAGTCTTCTGCTCTGTGCCTTCTCATGCAAGCATCGAGGCCATTCACCCATAGACTGGGCAGCCCTGGGCTAGGCTTACTCTGAGATGAGTATAAAACCCTCACAAGTTCATCAGAACTCAATTTTAACATTTACCTAAAAATCATCGCAATGCACAGGAATTAGGCTAAATGTGGAACATTGATAGAGATGCCTATAATTAGTATTATTTTCAGACTGTTCAACCAAATTTTTTCTATTGTGTTTGTAACCAGTATTTCTACTCAGCATTAACACTACAACTTTGCCTTTATCTACATACATTTTGTTCTCTCTCTCTAAACACCTCCCACTTCAAATGATGAATGACATTTATGAAAATACTATCATTGACCTGGTATTAACCACATATTAGCATCCCAATAAATAATAAAAAAGAAGGAAGGATTTGAAAGAGTAAGGAAGCTTGTGAGATGATAAACTGTATTTTCTGTTCAGATCTTCTTACAATAGGGGGTAAGTGATGTTGAGAGTCAAAAGCATCCACGTTGAATTTCAGCTCTGTTGCTACCTAGCTGGATTGATTGTAGTACCTCTCTGATCCTCCATTTCCTCATAGGTAAGATAGGAGGTGGGAAGTTATTTCATAGAGTTGTTATAAATAACAGATGAAGTCCCTTGGAGAAAGTGGTGGTCCACATCTGTGGCTCATAATTTGTAGCTCCACTGGTCACCACATTTTGACCAGCTTAACATTTTATTCAGCTTACCATTTATTGAGCACCTGTCATGTCAAATACACTAATGCTACATGCTGGAGATACAAATATATACATATATCCCACTCTCATAGCTTTCATTGCAAATTGGGGAAGCCTTGGGCCCTAGGTGACCTAAAATAATGATAGGAACTGATGTCTTGTGTTTGAAGAATGGCAATATAAAGGCTCCAAAGATCTAAATTAGCAGCGTTGCATGCAGTACTTAGGAAATGGCAAGAATCACAGCAACTCTACCAAGGAGGCTCTACTTGAATAGAGCTCTTTATATCTTGTTTTTCTGTCTTAACAATTACTGACACTAGATATTTTGTGCTGTAAAATTGTGTATCTGCCATCATCTTTCTCCAATATTCTCTATTTCTTTTGCTTGAACAGATATTAAAATGAAATATTTCCTCTATTATTTCCACTGGGGAAATTAAAAATGTGAATTTTTCACAGCCTAGTCTTATTCATGGAGCAGAATATGTTAAAAACACCAACAATGAAGGAAAAAAACAGAAAAATTTAAAATTCTCCCAACAATCAGTGGAAATCTCTTATTCTCTCACCATTGTGGGTCTGGTATATTTCAAAAACTATTTATGTGGTAGAATCCTTCAGCATCAGGAATCCCAACTAGTCCACAGTGATACCTATAGGAATTTTACAGTCACATAGGGTCTTGGTGATCTGAAACAGAGGCAGTTAGAAAAATTAGAGATTGACAAACAGAAGTTGTCAAAAAGGAAAAGCTGCAAAGAGATTCAGTTTGGGAACCCAAATTCATTAGTAGTGATTTCTGTATCTCCCATTCCCCAAATGTTTTCTTTCTCTTTCTTTCTTTCTTTTTTTTTTTTTGTAATAAAAAAGATCATACTCTCTGAATGACCATGTACTTTTCATATCAATATTTGCCAATGTAATTATCTGTTGATGTGGATAATCTTCTTGGGGCCATTTCAGGAACAGATGACTCTACTTTCTGTCTTCTGGGGCAGGTTGACCTGAGTGTTAGTCTCACATGATTACTGTCAATCACTGTTTACCATATTCTAGCCTAGTTTTTAGCATGCAGAAATACCAATAAATAGGAAAAGTCAGGGACCGAGCTTTTGTTCTGCCAGTAATGCCACTTCCATGTGACTTATTTATCCCTGGCAGATGAGAGCTTGGGCTTAGGGGGGATATGTAACTATTTTTCTGGAGTTGAACTAGAGGTGAGGTTAAATTAACCCATTTCTCTGTTAATTGATCTGAAAGATGTTTTTGTGCTTCCTCTTCTGATAGCTTTTCTGCTGCAATTTTAGATGTTCAAGGTAATAAGAATAGCTGGCTAGAGGATATTCAGTGAACATGGAAAAAAACACTGGGACAATTGGTAAATTGGCACTTTGACTCAGTAACTGTATACACAATCCCAACCTCTCATCTTGTGCAAGAGAATGTCTCCAAATTATAAATGTTTAAAAAGATTAACTCATTTTTAAACATCAATAAGATTTTAATTCTGTATAATTATAAGGTATATGAACAACCATGACATTTAATTGTGATTTTGGTTATATCCTGCATTTGAAAACAAAATAACAACAAAAAGAGAAAAAAAAAAAAAAGAAACAAAAAGCAAGTAAGCAAGCAAAGACAGTTCTCTTTTCTTCCTGGAGTGTCAAGTGTGCAGACTAATAGAATATGAGGGAGCTATGGCCTCAGGGTCCTGCAGATTGCTGACTGCTGGGGAAAACGGGTTCTTCCTTCTCTGTATGTTCTTGTCATGCAAGTTTCATCCATTGGCTATAAAACAAGAGGCAGAGTCTTCTAAAAATAAGAGAATTTGCTTCCCAATCCTATCAAGTAATTTGGAAGTTTCAGACTTCTTAAAAAATTTATGCCATTTGACCCAGAATTTTGATCTCTGTGATTGTATTTTAGGAATATCATTTAGCCAGCATGGTGGTGAATGCTTGTAATTCTAGCAACTCTGGACCCTGATGCAGGAAGATTGCACATTCAAGGCCAGCCTCAACTACTTAGTTGCTTAGGTCCTAAGCAACTTGGAGAGACTTTGTCTTAACGCAAAAAAGTGAAAAGGGCTGGAGATGTTGCTCAGTGGTTAAACTCCCCTGAGTTCAATCCCTAATACCCCTCCACTCCCCCAAAAAGGATATGATTTAATCAGAGATATAGCTGAGGAATTATGTTTAAGAAACACAAAATGACTTGAATGTCCAGTGACAAGTGAATGTTTAAATAAATCAAAAGCTTCAGTGAATTATTTAATGCCATGTTTTCTGAAGTATATTACAGGGAGCCAGGAATATAGCTTAGTTGATAGAGTGCTTGCCTGGCATGCACAAGGCCCTGGGTTCAATCCCCAGCATCACACACACAATAAATAAATAAATAAATAAACAAATAAATAAATAAATAAATAAATAAAAATATGCAGACACTCTTAGATAATTCTTAAAAACTATATTACAACAGAGAAAATTCTCATAATATGCTAAATACAAATAATGAAAATTTAAATTTATTTTCCTTTTTCCCTCACATCTTATCTTTTCAATATATGTGTATCTCTCTCAGAAACATATTAAAATGTTCACAATGTTTCCTTTTCATACTTTTTTTTAAGATTTAAAATATGAGCATTCATTATGTTTATGATCAAGAGAAAAGTTAGCAGTGATTTTTTTTTTTAAATCTCTCTACATTTACTTATATATTTATTCTGACAGGAACATAACATCTTTGGGTCAGAAATGGATTATTTACACATATTATCTTGGCAGTACTACCTCCTCACACCCTAATTCCTTGTGGGGGACACAATGAGAGCCTAATGCATGGGGGTTTCTTCACAGAAAAAGAAGCCAATATTATGACACTTGAAGCTTCTATATGATGACTGACTCCCATGTCCCACTTCCCTGCAGAGTGGGAAGAGGAGAGGGAGGGACACAGACAGACAACAGACAGAGAAACAGAGACCTTTGCTCCTCTGCAGTGTAAACCAATCCTCTCTGGCCAGATTGAAGATCAAGGTCTTTAAGTTCATGTTACCCTTAGAAATGTGAGCAAATGGTTCTAAATTGGATACAACTTTAAAGCTCTCCAGAGCAATTTGCCATTTCTACTTTGCAAGGCATGCTTACTATTCAATCATCCTTCAGCCCAGATTGTCAGTAATTTTGCTTTGCAGGCCCTGACAGTGCAGTCTTCCACTTAGGATCATTATGGAATAACTGATGTTAGACTTGCTTCTTTCTGTAAACAACCATAACACTGGACAAAGTATATGACACATCATGTTCAGATATTGGACAATAGCAAGTACAGAACTGTGCATCCTAAGAGAAGGGAAACAAATAAGACCCACAATGACTGCAGTTTTTTGCATGGAAACCTTTCCTGGATCAGCAGGCAGCAGGGGGAAAACCAAGCAGGGCATAGCACTCTCACTGGGTGAGGGGATACGCATCCAAATTCAGGGAGGCAAAGGCAGCTTTATTCAAAAGGATGGGTACGAGAGAAGAGGGGCCTTTAAAGAAAAATTTCTCCAAAATCTACATAGGAATTCCCTTTGAGTTGTTGCCTGAATATTAAGCTGAGCTTGCACAGGGTGAAACTTTGAGGCTAGGACAAGAGTAACTGCTAAAGAGCTGTAAATTGGATAATTTCCAGAGTTCATAAAGGGGTAGAGGATATTCCATTCCAACCAGCCAGAGTGGAACGACACTATGGAATACCTGGAACATTTGTTAAAACCTTCATGAGGACTAGCCTTAGAAGCAAGGTTATAGAATAAAGGTGTCTCTAGATGTCTCCTAATAAATCTTTAAAAACCTACTTTGCAAGGACCAAGGTACCTACCAAACAAAATTAAAGACTCTTGAAAGGAAAACAACAATGGGCAATTGATTTTTTATCAACATGTTTTAATTGTACACATTAATGAGATTCAGTGTGATATATCCATACATGCTCACACAATACACTGATTACATGGACTACCCTCTCTCCAACCCACACCTTTCTCAATCTCTAACAGTCATTATAATACATTCAGATCAACTTTTTTTTAAATCCACAGATGAAAGAGACCATGAGATACTTGCCTTTCTGTGTCTGACTTATTTTACATAACATGATGTCCTCTAGTTCCATCCATTTTGATGCAAATGACAGGATTTCATTCTTCTTAGAAACAACTCAAAAGAAGAACTACAAATGACTCAGAAATATATGAAAACATACTCAATATCATTAACCTACAGGGAAATGCAAATCAAAACCACAAAGAAATATCATCTCACCCCAGTTAGAATGACCACTATAAAAATAAAATAACAAAAGTTGGTGAAGCTATGGAGAAAAAGAAACTCATACACTGTTGGTGGGAAGCTGATTTCGAGGAAGGTACCTAAGTAATTTGATAGGAGATGGACAGTCTTAACAAATGTGTGGGAAGAATATCCATATTGAGAGAATGGAAAAGAACTTTAAGCCTTAATTTAAATATATGCAAAATAACTCAGAATAGATTACAGACCCAAAAATAAAAGCTAAAATAATAACTTTTCTAGAAGAAAACAGGACAGAATTGAGAAAATGAACTACAAATGATTATAAACTTCTGTTATATGAGAAATGCAATTTATAAAATGAAAAATTAAATCTAAGACTTGGAGAAAATATTCATTTTAGATATCTAATTCATACCTCATATCCAAAATATAAAAGAACCCTTGCAACTCAACAATAAGATTAACAACCCAGTAGTAACTCAGTAAATGATGTTAATGCATTTCAAAAAATAAGATATCTAAACGGACAATATTCACATAAAAGATGCTCTATGCAATTAAGACAAATTAAAATCATATTGAGATACTGCATTAGTCATATTTCTGTTGCTATGACAAAATACCTGAGATAAACAACTTAAAAGGAGGAAAGATTTATATTGGCTGATGATTTCATTGATTTCAATCTGTGATTGCTTGGGCCAGTAGCTTTGAGGTGTGGCAGCACAGGATATCATGGCAGAGAGCATATGCTGGAGAGAAGTTGCTGATCTCACAGTAGCCAGGAAGCAGAAGAGTGAGAAGAAGGGGCTGGGTCCCCATATCTCCTTCAAGGGCATACACCCAATGACCTAACTCCCTTTAAGTAGGCTCTACCTCCTAAATATTCTACCACCTTTCTTATGATCCACAGATTGATGACCAAGTCTATAACACAAGGCTTTTGCAGGACATTTAAGATCCAAATCAAAACAAATAACTTTACAAATCTATTAAAATGGCTAATGTGAAGAGCCATCCGTGGGCTGTGTGTTGACATTAGCATCACAGCCAGTGAATACGGGAATCTGGTGTCTGGGAACTTCCAGTGGAAATTTTCTCTGGCCAAGACTGCCCAAACACATGTGAGCTCTATTCAGCTCTGCCTGGTCCCACAAAGCACTGGAGATGGAGTGACCTGCTGCAGCCACACAGCCTCTCCGAGATAGGTGTGACCTGCCAAGATGTCAATCAACATGCAGACTGTAAGAGGTCAGGAAGCAAGACTCCACACCTGAAACTTTATCCCTGCCTCTGATGTACCCCCTTAAATAAACCAAGTGAGCCATTTTTTAATTGTCCAGCTTTGGCTCCTGTGTGGGCTGGATCTATCAGGTTCTCTGCTTTAAAATTATATTTCTGACTCTGCCTCTTATTTCCTCACTAATTATTTCAGACTTTATTTTCTCCAGTGGCTTACATCCTCCTGGGCAGGTAAAAGGACCCTTGGTGAGGAACTGCCAGCACGCCCATAGGCTAACATTAAAGAGACTGACAATACCAAGAGTTAGCATGAATTTAGGAAAATTTAGTTATTCATATATTGCAGGTAAAAGTGTAAAATAGTACAAGTACTTTAGGAACAGTTTGGCATTTTCTTATATTCTTAAATATATAATTGCATTTGGACCTAGTAATTACATTCCTTGGCATTTACAGAAGAAAAATAAAACCATATATCCACACAGAGACTTGCATATAAACATATATAGCAGATTTATTCATGACAAAGCAAACTATTAAAAACCAAGTTATTAAATTATGAATGAATAAACTGTGGCATAGTCATGTAATACAATTCTATTTAACATTAAAAATAAACCCCCAACATATACAAAAACATGGATGAATCTCAAAAACATTATACGGAGAAAAAAGTCAAATTAACATTCATACTGCATGATCCCATTTGTATGAAATTCTATAAAAGGTAAAATGAGTCTCTGTTGATAGAAAAGAGATTTGAAAACACTTAGAATTGGGATTTGGGATGGTGGATTTGAATGCAAAGGGTCACCAATGAACAGTTTTAGAGTGATAGAAAGTTTCTATATTAGGAGATAAAGAGTTGATTACACAGACCTGATTATTTTCCTTAAACTCATTAAACTGTACAATTAAAATGGGTGCCTTTTTTGAATATAGATTATATTCCAACAAATTTTATTTTAAAAACATTAATAATAAATAAAGTAGGGGCTGGGGCTGGAACTCAGTGGCAGAGCACTTGCCTAGCACATGTGAGGCCCTGGGTTCCATCCTCAGCACCACATAAAAATAAACAAATAAAATAAAGGCATTCTGTCCATCTACAACTACAAAAAAATTTAAAGAAAAGAAAGTCACACGTGTGGGTCAAATTATCCTGTGAGGGGCAAAGGAATAATTATCTCATTTACCTTTCGGAAGAGGGATATGAAAGGTAGAATTATTACTATTCTTTAACAGAAAAAACAAAATGAAATAAGACAACACACACACATGCATAAATAAAGAGAAGCCTAGTAGGGCACCATTTTCCAATATTGTTCTCCAGCAATCTCTGAGCTGCCTTCTCTGGTTGACTGGAGTTGCGGAACCAGAGGGCAGAAACTGAAAGTCAACTATATTGATAATAGGAGGGAGAAAGAGCAACAGCAGGAGGCAAGAAATCTATACTGTTGATGTCTCAGTGTCTGATAATACATGCAGCCACTAAACCACATCCATTTTTGCCTCGTTTGAATTCCTAGCATGACCAGCCTTATTACTCAGCAAGCTTTCCTAAAGTACTGAGTGTCTTTCTCTTGCAGAAAATTGCCACCTGAATTAGTTGTATGAAACTTTAGGCATATGAAACATTAGAGTCTAAATTTATGAAGTACTAATGGTGAAACAAAAAAGGGCAAAGAAGCCATTTGACCCTTTCATAGAATATTGGTAACTGTCCTATTTCATCTGTGGCAAGTTTTAAAATGAGATCTCAAAAGTCTGACTATTCTTTTCTGTTAACTTAATTTTTATTTTCCCTCAGTCATGTTATTTCACTCATTCAACCATTCATATATTATTTTATGACTGAGAGGAAAGAGAAGTAATGCATATACAATGATCTATCTCCTCCTATCCTGTGGCATAAAAGTAAAAGAAAATCAAAAACAAACAAAAACACCCTTCCTACATTTAAAGATATTAAGAAATTTGACTTATAGTTGAGATAGTTGGATTTGTGTATGAATTATCAGAAATCAGCATGTTTAGGGGTAGAGAGTGTAATTCAGTGGCAGAACACTTGCCTAGCAATTCCCTGTGGGTTCAATTCCTAGCACTGGAAACAAACAAACAAACAAACAACAGATCAGTTCCTAGAAATAGCACTTCCAGAATGGTATAATAATGATCTCTGAAAATCTATTCCTACACAAAATCAGTGAAAACACTGGCAAAAATTCTCAAAATTGGGCTTTTCTAAAATTCTGAAAATTAAGCAAAAGATTACAACAATATGGGAAGCATTTATTCTAGACAAACAGATGAATCCTGGTAAGAAAACTGAGTTTTGTGGTATTTCAACTTCCCCTATTCACATTCCTATACACTCAGTTCTGTGGTGTCCTTTAAAACCAATTGACTCTCAGTCACAGCAACCATGAAATTTAGCAGCCTAGCTCCATTGAAAAGAGCAGGACAGGTTTGGATTTTCCAAGATATTCCATCCTTATAAAATTATCATTATTTAACCTTTTTGAAAGTTCTCTGGAAACCGTACCTCTCAATTTGTCACTTTTTGACGTGACTTTGTGCTTGCTTATTGTGAATAAGCATTTCTTCAGAGACATTTGTCAAAATAATCAGGGGCAATTGTTTAATATGGCGATGCTTGAGTCGGGAATAAGAGTTGGGGGAAAATAAATTTTTTATTTTACAATTTTGGAGGCCAGAAATTTGCAGTCTAGAGGTTGGAAAGTTTGATTCCTTCTGGATTCCTTCTTAGAAGGGAGAATCTGTCATGCCGCTTTCCTAGTTTCTAATGCTTGTCAGTAATCTCTGGTATTCTTCGGCTTGAAGCTGCATCACTTCAATGCTGAATTTTGTTATCCTGTGGCCTTCCTTCCTATGTATCTCCCTGTCTCTTTTCATGACATTTTTATAAGAACACCAGTCATTCAACTTAGGATCCACTCTAATCCAGTGTAACATTATCTTAACAAACTATATCTATAAAGAAAATATTTCCAAATGAGGTTATATTCTGTGATTCCAGGCAGACTAGTTTTAGGGAAACAGTATTCAACCCACTATAGGAGATCTTAAAAATCTTTAAAAATAGACAGTCATGTTCATATACATAGCTGTGTGTATACCTAGAAAGTATGTGACAAACATTTAATATCTGTTATGGTTTGAATCTGGAATGTCCCTCCTTATGTGTTAAAGACTTTGTCCCAAATGCAGAAATGTCTGAAGCTGGGGCAGGTAGGAAGGTATTGGTTTATGAGGGCTCTCACTTCAACATTGGATTAATATAGTTGATGGATTAATGATTTGAAAGAACTTAATGGGAGGAAGTGGAAACTGTAGGCAGATGAAGCAGATTACTGGGGGCATACTCATGGAATTATATCTTATCTTCAGCTCGCTCCTTTTTCTTTCTCTGCTTCCTGCCTGCCATAAGCTGAAAAGCCTTCTTCCTCCATGCTCTTCTACCATGTTGTTCTGCCTTACATCAGATCCAAACAATGGATCTAGCCAAGCATGGATTGAAACCTCTGAAACTGTGAGCCAAAATAAACTTTTCCTTCTCTAAATTATTTGTGTCAGCTGTTTTGATCACAGTGATAAAAAAAACTAAACTAACACAGTCTCAGGATTATCTTGTACTTCTGCACAAACAAGAAGTAAAGACTAATGTAGAGAATACCTACCTGCCAGAGCATCAAAATTGTTCCCAACCACATACATAGAACCCTCAGGAAAGGCTAGAGGACTTATTGTTTCAAAACATTTAAGGAAATATGTCTAATCATAAGTTAATCATAAAGTAAAACAAGATATGATTCAGTAGCATGAACAAAAATGAGTACAAATTTTGTAGAATTTGTTCAGGAAAGTCATTAAATATTGATGACAACAACAATAATGAAAAACAAAACAAACTCTAGGAAGCAAGAATAGTCTAACTTCCAGGGTTACCACATTATTGTATTTAAAAATATTCAGCTTAAAAAATGAACAAGAAAGATACATAGAAGGAATCAGGAAAAGGATGAGGGATAAAACTGCCAACAGAAAATATTGCTGAGAGAGTAAACACATTGAATTTACTAGGTAAACTTTAAATTAGCTACTATAAATTTAAGAAAATCATATCTAAAAAACTAAAGGAATATGTAAGAATGCCTCACCAAATTGAGATTATCCATTCTGAAGAACAGAGATTACAGAAAAAGAGATGGAGAATCAGAGACCTGTGGGACATCACCAAGAACAACAATGTAAACATAGTGAGAACCTAAAAGGAGTGAGAGAGAGAAAATTTTAAAGAAAAAATGACAGCAAACTACTTTAATTTCATGTAAATCATTGTTCTGCACACCTAAAATGCTCAAAAATTCCAAGTCAGAAAACTAAAAAAATTACATATTTAGATACATCATAATCAAACAATTTAGGTAAAGACCAAATTTCAAAATGGGCAAGGGAAAAGAGACTCACCTCATATGAGGCATCTTCAATAAAATTAACAAGGGACTTTTCTTTAGAAACCATGATAGGATATATTTCAAGTACTAAAGGAAAAAGACTGCCAAACAAGATTTCTACATCAAATAAAACTAGTTTTCAAAAGGGGAAAAAGTAAGGTATTTCTTTATAAATAACGTTTATGAGAATACTATCAGATTTATTCTATCACAAATACTAAAGGGAGTCCTTTGAACTGAAATAAAAGTACACTAGACAATAACTCAAATTCATATGAATAAATAAAACACACTGGCAAAGATAATTTGTCTTATTTGATTTAAGAGATAGCTGCTGAAAACAATAATTATGAACCTGTTTTGATAAATTCATCATTATGAAGGTGTAATTTTTATGACAATAATAGTACAAAAGAAGACGAAAAAGAATGGAACTATAGAGGTACACATTTTTTACATACTATTGAAACTAAGTTGGTATTGTTTCAAATTAGATGGTTATAAATTAAGATTTTAATTCTATTCCCCAGGGAAACCACTAAAATAAAATCTCAAGAATAAAGTAAAACAATGTCTTCATTGCACTAAAATTGTGCATTAGAAAATATTTACCGTGAAAGAAGGAAGTATTGGAAGAACAGAGAAACAAAAATGTTATCAGATATATAGCAAAATGACAGATGTCAATCCTACTTTATCAGCAAATATATTAAATATGAATTGATTAAACATTCCAATCCAAAGACAAAAATTGGCAGGATGGATTTAAAAGACACAATTTGACCATATGCAGTCTACAAAAAGACACATTTTGATTCAAATGCACAAATAGAACAAAGGTAAAAGAATGTAAAAAAAAATACCATGTAAACTGTACCAAAAATAGACTGCAAATGGTCATATTAATATCAGACAAAATTTAAAAGAAAAATTTTTATTAAATATATAGAAGAACATTTATAATGATAAAAGGGTAAATTCTGCTATACAACATAGCAATAATAAACATATATGCACCTAAACTATAGCCCTAAATACATACAGTAACAACTGATAGAATTGAAAACAGAAATAAATAATTCAACCATAATAATTGTAGGAAACTACAATACCCCAGTTTTAATAATGGATACAATATTGTTAATATAGTAATACTTCTTGAAGTGATTTATAGATTAATGCATCTTTATCAAAATCTCAGCTAAATTCTTGTAGACATTCACAAACTGATCCTGAAATTCATAAAAAAATTTTAAAAACTCAGAATAGCCAAAACAATCTTGTAAAAAGAAGAACAAAGCTAGAGGACTCACATTTTCTGATTTTAAAATTTACTACAAAGCTACAGTGATCAAGACAGTATGGAGTCAGAGAGAAACAAACTCTCACATTTTTGTCCATGGATTTTTTTATAAGGAAGGCAAGATAGTTACATGAAGAAAAAAAATGATCTTTTCAACATACAGTGTTGGGACAACTAGGTATCCATGTTAAAGGATGAAGTTGGTCCTTTTCTTCATACCATATACAAAAATGAACTTAAAATGGATTAAAAACCTAAATAGTAGAACTCATTAAAATTATTAAAAGGAAACAAAGAATAAGGTGTAAATCTTTGTGAACTTGGATTTGACCATGGTTTCTTCTATGTGATAGCAAAAGCACAATCAATAGGAGAAAAACAGATAAGTTGGATTTAGTTAATGTTAAAAACTATTGTTTCTAAGGCTGCTAAAAAGAAAGTGGAGAGACACTTCATAGAATTAGAGAAAATATTTGCAAATATGTATATACATATAGCTATAAAATATTTTTATCATATATACTTATGATAAGAACTGGTATCCATAATATATAAAGAACTCTTGCAACTCATCAATAAATAGATAACTCAATGAAAATTCGCACCAATGGCATTCAAATAGGTAGTAGCACATGAAAATATTCTTGATATTATTAATCATTAACAAATACAAATCAAAAGCACAATGATAGACTAATAACATTATACCTCTAGGACAGTAAAATAAAAGAAGATGGATAATAAACAAAGAAGTGGAGTCTGGAATTCTCATGCACTGTTAATGGAAATGTATAATGAAGCATCAGCTTTGGGAAATGAGGTTGACACTTGAAGCTAAACACAGAGTTGCTGTTTGACCTAACAATCCCACTACTTAGTATATACTCAAAAAAAAAAATTAAAAACAAAGTTGGCTCAAGTGCTCGGCCACTCACCCTCCACCACCTCCATGGGGCTGTGCTGCCAGAAGCCAGGATATGCTTTCATGCTCTTTGCCATCACACACGCACCATGACAAGAGATGAGAAGTAGTCCTTCAACCAGAGCCTGGGGTGCACCACCATGAGTGGGGGTCGATCTCACTCTTCTGCCTAGTTTTTAATGGGTTCTAGCTGCACTCTTCTTATTCACAATGTGGCAAATTTGAGACTCTGAATGAGGAGGTTCCAAAATATGGTGACATGATTCCTAGTGCAGGACTTAGTTTTTCCAAAACCAGTGACTGCATTGGAATACACATTTAGTGCATCAGATCCCAGTTCCTAGGAAGGGTATGTTAAAGACCTTAAGAAGTTTCTAAAATCATCTTCTGTGGAAGAACAGAAGAATCTTAGAGTCTGTCCTGATGGGCACTTTTTGAACAGAAGGGTCCAGTTTATGTTGCATGTCAGTTTCCTATTACTTTAAGCATGCAGTGGTATTGGTGACCCTGATTTTGGCCATTCCAAAAGAGAAACTTGTACTCTTGTGAAAATGAACAGAGATGAAAACATAGCAACCGTATAAATATATCCTAATCTTGGAGCTATAGACCCAAAGTATTTTTCATATTGTAAAAATACTACATGTGAAATACCTGCAGCATTAGTTGCTGTCCAGATAATCTTTGGATATAATTGTACCATAAATGATAACAGTTGAGTGCAAAATTAATGAATCTCCCCACTTAAGAAATAAGGATGATCATGGCCAGTTTGGGGGATGAGTTGTGTTCAAAATCAGAGCATGTACATAATATGAGTAGGAGGTCTCCACAGAATAAATGTGTTGACTGTCTTCACTTTGTATCAGCTGAACCTGCCATTCAAGAATTATGAGACCACTCTGGAGAAAAATGTGTGGCACATGACAACTGGGCTAACATCATAAATGTGCTTCCAGATCATAGTGTTTCATGTCCTCTGATGTAACTGCCTATTGCCTCTGCTGCCCTTCGAACATACAGATACTTGATAGGAATCAGTGAACTTCTGATTCTGAACACATAGGATGGGGGTCCTCTTTTAATGTGGTTTAATTGCCAAATGTCTAAAGATTAAGGTGTTGTGCTATGGAAACATTTTAGGGATTTAACACTGGTTACTTTTCATATCTTGATGCCAACAAAGTTTTAGGCATAAAATGGTACCTGGCCACGGTCAAGTGACCTTACAGCTGTTAACAATGTGTGTGGAGAAGTTCTGTATCTCAGGAGGGGAAAAAAGAAGTTCTGTATGTGAATAGGAAAAAAAGAAAATAGAGGTAGGTCTTAAAGTGTTATCTTGGAAAAATATTTAAAACATATGTCCACAGAAAAAATAAGTTCAAAAATGTTCATAGCATCATTGCTCTTAATAGCCCCAAAGTGGAAATAACCTTCATGTTCATCAAATGATAACAAATGAGCAAAATGTAGTAGATCTATACATTATTCAGTCATAAAAATGAATGAGTTACTTATTCACGTCAGAGCATGGATGAATCTTGAAAACAGTAAGTTCTGAAATAAGTGGTGATGGTCAGATGATTTTGTGACTATGTTAAAACTAATGAAGTGTATATATAAAAAGGGTGACTTTTATGAGACATGCATTATATGTTAATTTTTAAAAAGTTAACACTCATCCTTTCTCCTGGCCTGTGCAAGGAAAAGTCTTATTTTTTTTCCCGGGGTATGTAAGAAAGTACGATTTTCTGTGCCAGCTTCAGGGGGATAAGGAAGAAATCAAAGAAGAGGTCACATTTTAGCACATTGCTAATCAAATCTGAAAAGAGCAGAAGAGAATTTACAACAAATGGCTTCTGCAGAGGCATCTTACAGAACTCAGCCCAAACCGTTGCCCTGTGGTATAAAAAAAAGACAGAGGCAGTCTTGCCCTCTTTGTCCAGTGCCTCCCAGGTAAACACCTGGTGATTTTGGAATTGCTTGGGGATCTTGTCAAAGTGCAGATTCTCACTGAGTAGATCTTGGCAGAGCCTGAGTTTCTGCATTTCTCCCCAGTTCCTCAGGGATGGTGCTGATGTTGCTGTTGCAAGAAATACACTTTGAGATGTAAGGCTCTAGGCAACCTGTAAGCAGGAATTCTCCTTATCACACTCTAGAAGAAAAGTGTGGACCAGGTTTTGAAGGAAGAGCAGATGCATTATTTATCAGCGCAGGTAGTGATATTTCTGGTTAGTGAATGGGATGGCTCAAAAATGGAGCTCTGTAAGACAAGTGCAAATGAGTTCTATGCAGACTGGTTCAGCTCTACTAGAGAGATGGAGACATAATAGTGGAAAGAAAGAAGAGATCAGTGAACTTTGGTGGCTTTTGTGTGACATTTATACATGTCCCTATTCCTGCTGGATCACAGATGGTCCGTGAACTCTTTAAAGGTGTCAGCCCAGCTGTACAGTCAAAGAGGAGATTCTGAGGTTACACACATTTATTTATTTGATTTAATTTAAAAATGCTTCTCTTTCTTCTTAATGTAGGGCACATGCTTCCTGTACTTTTTCAAATGGTTACATGTTATGAGATTGAGTTGTTGTTTTATTTTAATTCTTTGTCTTTGAAATAGTGATTTCCAGTGCTGACTGTGCATCTGAATGACCTGAGGAGCTTCTTAGAAATTTCAGTGCCCAGGCCTTACTTCTGGACACTTTGATTTGGCAGACTTGAGATGGGGACTGAGAAGCAGTATTTTTAAGGAGCTCCCAGGTGATTTGAATGTGCAGCACCTGCTCTCTGATCATTATCTGACCTGACTCTCAGCAATGGGCTGCCCAGGGGGGTAAACACTGAACTTCCATGACTCAAAGAGTCAAAGGTATAAATTATTATCTGTGCCTGACAGATTTCATTAAAATGTGCTACAGACTATATAGCAGTGGTCAATAGTTGTCTGCAAAGTCATAAATAGGCCCACTACCCACAAGGAATATTAGCTCATAAAACTCACAGTTGCAATTTTTAAAGATGGACATTGGCAATTTTTAAGAAACACCAAGGAAATAAATGAATCTAACATTTTGGAGGAGTATTCTTCACTTTAAAAGATTGGATCAGTTGCTCTGAATCCATTTGGAAAGAAGCTTTAGCTTAATAGGTATGGGGAGTTTGGCAAGAATCAGAGAAGCCCAGACAGCTATGCAGACAGATAGTTTTGGTATCCAAAAGCCTTTATGAAGGGCTTTATTTGTGTATCTTTCAAACTAACTCAATTATTTTCCTTTTTCTTAGTTATGGAAGAATAATATTTTAGACTTAACATTTTAAGAGTACAGTTCCATAAGCATGACAAATATATCTGAGTGTATAACCATCATCCTAGTCAAGATATTGGACATTTCCATCATTCCAAGAAGAACTTTCTGAACTTTGCAATCAGTTCCTCCCCAGCTCTGCCCTAAGTAAATTCACTGGTCTCATTTCATCTAAATGAAGCATAAAATATATATTTTTGTACATCAGGCTTGTTCACTCAGCATAATATTATTAAGGTTCACTTATGTTATTGCATGAATCATTTATTTATATTCTAATTTTTACTTTTAAATAGTATAAAATTTTTAAAAATTTAAAAATTGTTCTTTTTAGTTATACATGACAGGAGAATGTATTTTGACATATCGTGTATACATTGAGTATAGCTTACCATTCTTGATGTATCACAGTTTAGTTTTGTGTTTTAAATTGATTTACCTGTTGGTCATTTGATTTAATTTTAGTTTGAAACCATTATAAATCAAGATGTAAGAAGATTTAATTACAAGTCTGTGTGTGAAGCTATATTTTCATTTCTTTTATATAAACAACTGAAAGTGTAATTGTTAGGACACATGCTATGTGGGTCAGATGGTTAATTTACAGGAAACTCAAATTGTTTTCTAAAGTTGTAACATTTTTTATTCCCATCAATAATGGATGAGAGTACCAGTTGCTAAACATGTTTTACCAACACTTGTATTGTGTGCCTTTTAAATTTTAGCCATACTGGATGATTTGTAGTGGTATCTTATAGTGATGTTATATTTCATTTTCCTGATGACTAAAGACTTAAAACAAATGTCAGCCCCCATTTCAAACCATACATGAATATTAAATAGAAATGAGTTACAGGAGGAAATGTGTGTGGTCTTGAAGGTAGGCACATATTTCTCATACAACTCATAAAAAGCACATGAGCATGAAAGAGAGTGATCATTTGAATTTCATCAAAATGTATATCTTGTGCCATTTGAAATATAGCATTAATTATAATTAAAAAGACCATGACACAATATTTTCAACAAGCACATTTACTAAAAAATTTGTATCCAGAATATATAAACAACATGTAGAGCTCAAAATAGAACAAAAATGCTCTAATAAAAAGGAAGATCAAAATATTGCATGGATCCTTTAAATTTATACATAATTTTACACAAGTGTATAAATGTGATCATATATCTTAAAAAATACAGTCTTTAGCAGGGCATGGTGGCTCACACCTGTAATCCCAGCACTTAGGGAGGCTGAGACAGGAGAATCATGAGTTCAAAGCCAGCCTCAGCAATGGCGAGGTGCTAAGCAACTCAGTGAGACCCTGTCTCTACATAAAACACAAAAATAGGGGTGGGGATATGGCTCAGTGGTCGAGTGCCCCTGAGTTCAATCTCCAGTACCAAAAAAAAGAAAAAAATACAGTCTTTATTATTACCATTTTGTTTCTACTTCATCACCTTATTCTACTTTTATTAGTACCCAGTCTCAATCCCCTGGGCATTGATGGTAACAACCTAGAAATGTTTCTCTACTAATTTAGTCATATGTTAACATACACACTTTTTGTCAGCTTCAGTAACAAAACAAGAACATATTATATTTACACTTCTAATCTTGTTCTTTCCCCCCAAATTCTTGCTATCGACATTGATCCATTCATAGTATATATGTATGCAGTATATATTTACCACAAATTAGTTAGCCATTCCTTTTCTTCTAATTTCTTTACTCAATGAAGCAATAA
This sequence comes from Geosciurus inauris, assembly GCA_004024805.1. Classification (NCBI taxonomy): domain Eukaryota; kingdom Metazoa; phylum Chordata; class Mammalia; order Rodentia; family Sciuridae; genus Geosciurus; species Geosciurus inauris. The sequence continues at coordinate 71,896 of PVHX01002661.1, read as the reverse complement.
AACTTCTTACATGTATTTTTACTTTTGGAATTTTTATTTTTGAGACTGGAATTTCTGCCAGGTTTCTTTTCTTAAAAGACAATGCTCTTTTCTCACATCTCAACCAGTGATTGATTAGGAACAAAAAATCTGGTGCTAGGTGTCTGGGGTTCAATTTCTAGCTCTGCCACTTGTTAGCTGTGCCACCTTAGACCTCAGATTGCACATGTGTAAAATGGGAATAATAACCCATCCCTCATTCAAATGAATTAATAACTGCATAGCGATTAGTGCCTGTCACATAGGAAGTGCTGCAGAATTGTTATCTATGCCTATAGTTCATTTTGCAAATGTTGAATAAACACCTATTATTTTATCAGAACTTTTTATAGATTCCAGGGACATAATCGGTAATAAAACTGACAAAAATACCACTCTCCCTATAGGACTTCCATTCAGCATAAAAGTCTGCTAGTAATGTTTATAGCATAAAAATATTCTTCTTGTTCTAATAAAGTATTCATCTTATTATTATTTTTTATTTGAATTTTGCTGATTAGAGGTGCATCTGGTCATCCTTTCATTTGTAAATTTGATGTTTACCTGTTTTCACATCTACATATTAATTATGTATGTATGTATTAGGTGTTTCCTCACTGTGACCAAAGGACCCGAGTAGAACAACTTAGAGGAGAAAAAGATCATACTTAATGAGGTCCAGTTCATGGTTGGCAGCCTCTATTGCTCTGAAGAGGTAAAAAGGATCGTCACGGCTCACAGACAAGGTAGAGGAAAGCTTCAAAGCTGCTCACTTCATGGCAGAGGGAGGAGAAGGTGCAGGAATAAGCCATAACCCCCAAGGACACACTCCCAGAGACCTACTTCATCTAGCCTTGCCCCACCTACCCAGTTACCTCTCAGTGTAGTAGCCCTTTCAAATTTTTAATCCATCAAATGGAATGATCCACTGATTAACTCACAGCTTCCATAATCCAATCATTTCACCTCTGAACATGCCTGTGTTGTTTGTCACATGAGCCTATTAGAGGGCCACCTCATATTAAAGCCATATGTAATTTTTAAATATATTACTTAAATTTTCACTTGTTTCTGTTCAGTCTGAATGTTAATGATCTTCTGTATGTTACTAAACCCTTTTGGATAAGACTAAGGGGTGTTTGTTAATTGTGGATAGCATCTTTTGTCATGGGAAATTGTTTTTCATTTTGATAAAGTTAGCCATTTACATTATTATTTTATAGCATTAAAAGATTTGGCTAGGTTTCATTGTACCTGAAGTTTCGGAAGCACTTTAGTAACAAAACTTTAACTGTTTAATTTTTCACATTTAAATCTTTAGCTGAAATTGATTTTCAAATGTGGTGTTATGGAGTTTCATTTCTCTTTTACAGATAGTCAATTATGCTGCTCCTATTTCTTAAATATTTTATTGTTTTTCTACAAAATTGAAATGAATACTTGATGTCATATATGTAATGTCTCTTCCACTTCTGAATTACTTATTGTATTTACAAATCTCTTTGTTTATACACCTATATCATATTGGTTGATGGATTGTACTTACATTTGGGGATGTGCTGATACCCAGTGAGGTTCATCTTTTCTCACTTTCTTTTCCAGTTGTGTTGGTGCTTCTTGGATGTTTATTCTTCTGTTTTGACTTTAGTATGATTTAGTCTAATTTTGAAAATACAAGAATTCTAGTTGGAATTGGGTTAAATTTATGTGTTAATTTTAAAAGAGTTTATATTGTCTTTCAAAATATGGTGTAACTTTGGTAAGACAGAATAAAAATAAATATTTTAAGTGAAATAAATATACCTAAAAAACAACACTTTATGTTGAATAATATGATGTTATTATTGTATTTTTAATACATTTCATAACTCATTCCATATGAGTACTGAACTTTTCTTATTAAATTTAGTTCTAAGCATTTTAAAGATCTTGCTGACATTTTAAGTGAACTAAATTTCCTATTTCTATTTCTAGGTGTTACTGGTACATCAAAGAATATTTCTTGATGTTTTGATTTCATCATGTACTCTGTCATTTTCTGAAATTATTCTGGCAGTTTATATCAGATTGATTATAAAAAGATAAAACTTTCTTTTCAGTTTTTGTATCAGTTATTTCATGCTATATTCTTACTGTATGTGTTAAAGCCTCTCAGAAAACATAAAAATTAGCAACAATAGCAATAATCTGTCCAGTTCCTTTTTAAAATTATCATTTTGATTTTTGGTATAATATGTTGTGTTTTAGGTATCTAGTATTTGTTATATTTAAAATAGTTCTTTTTATTCCTCTTATGTAATGTTTAATAGAATGGCTTGTGCATTTTAAATTCCTTTTCACAATCAATGGGTATGATTTTTAGACTATAATATGTTAATAAGTAGTTTACACGGAATCATTTCTTGATATTGAACACTTCTGCTTTCCTGGAATGAGTCTTGCTTAATCATAACATGGTATTCTTTAGTTACAAGGTTAAGTGAGTTTCTATACTGCAGATTCTCAGAATCTTTCATAATCTAATGATCCTTGGACTGCTAAGAAGGGTATTGAACAGGTACATTTCCCAAAAGTTTTCTTTAAACCTCTTTATTGACATATGATGGGTGTATAAAGGCTGAGTATATTTAATGTACGCCACTTGATGTGTTTGAATATAAGTATGCACTCCACCACCAAGATCCTGGGCATAGACATCACCTACCAAAGTTTTCTCACATCTCTTTTATTTCTATGATTTTTCTGTGTATGAATGTATGCATGTGCTTTTGTGTGTACATGTGTGTGTAAGAACATTTAATATAAGATCTACCCTTTTAGAATATTTTAAGTATACAGTATCTGTTGTTATTTATAGGCATTGTGCTGTATACTAGATCTTTAGAACATATGTATCTTACATAACTGAAACTTTTATCCTTTAACTTAAGTCAATTTGATTTCAGAGCCCCTCTCTGGTGCACAATGTTAGTATTTCTCAGAATATAGTTTGGAAAATGCAACACTAAAAATAATGTTGTCATTAATAGTCCCATCTGCATGCATTCTACATGGTTATGAGTCTTTTCAGAGGTAAGGGATAATGATCCAAAGGGAAGCTCTCATATCCATTCATGGCAGGACTATCTCATCTCTCAAAGCCGTTTCTACAAATGCTCTTCTTCCTTAACCTGCATACTATACATAGCAAAATCAACTTAATGTTATTAAGTACAGTTGTGATCATTCACATTAATAACTATATAATCAATTCTATATGTTATGATCACTCACATTGAGTAATAGCTATATAATCAATTATATATCTTCTTAAGGTTAATGTTTTAAAGTATGATTTTTGGCAGATGCATAAAGTGTTAAATAACTTTTCCTCCCCAAGGTCACTAAGAACCAGCAGAGTTAGCATTGAGTCAGGTTCACACCTTTTGTTCCTTACCACAAGGCTCCTAGGCTAGAGGAGACAGGTTTATCAAACCGTACGAATACCAGGTAAATTAGTAGGGGAAACCATAGTAGACTGTTGTATCTAATTGGCTTGATAATTACTTCTCCCAGGTGTTTCACCTCTACTTCCTTAAATCATCAAATGTTGTCCCCACCAAATGGTTACCCTTCTCACCAGGCTCACACAAAACAAATATTAGGAATATGGGTTCTGGAGTAAGTGCCATCCATGAACAAGTTTTTAAATCTTTACTTCCTATTTACTATGGACAAGTTACCTAAGTCTTTCTGTTTCTTGGTTTCCTCGTCTATGAAATGGATGCAATAATAGCAATATTTCATAGATTTTGTTTGGAGTAATATGACACTAGTTTAGAGCGGAGTTTATAACATAGTAAGTACTCATGTAAGCTGGCCATCATCGTGATGACTATTGATAGCTTTATTCCAGTAAGTACTCTGTCAATAGAGAAAAATAGGAATTAAATTCTCCCTTCTTGTGCTACGCTCTTAGCCCAGCTAAACAACTTTTTTAAAATTTTTTTATTTTTTTGGTCATTTGTCATATAACAGGATTCAGAATCTTTGTTCTCTTTTTAGTTTGCCAATAATCCTTTTAAAGGTATTTAATTAGATGTAGCCCCAACAAAAGAGAGTAAAGCAGAACCACATAATCCTCATTATAACCACATACTCCTACATTTCTAGAGGATCAAGCCCCACAACCCCTTATTTTTCCCCTGTACTGGGGAAAGAACCCAGTCTTTCACATTCTAAGCAAGTGCTCTACCACTGACCTACAACCTCAGCCATTTGTCTTTTTGGCAACCACAGAACTCTCTATATCAGTGGCTCTCAGTAGAGAAGAAGCAAAGGAGAATATTGCCATATTATAATATTGATAGCCATATGCAGTTTGATTGAATATTCTCAATAACTTAAGTATGAAGACCTTAAAAATCTCTTATACAAATTATGCAAATTAAAGAGTGCATTGGAATCTTCCAGGTTGGTGGTGATGTGCTAACTCTCCAGCCACACCCACAGCCTGGTGCCTATGCCAGTTGTGCCTAAAACCAGAGTTGTTTTTATTTCATGTGTCTGACCACTAGAGAGTAAGCAAATAGTTCAGAGAAATCTATGAATGCAAGAGAGAAATCTATGAATCCTGACCTTCACAATTTGACCACTGTCCTAGTCAGCTTTTTTGCTGTGGTGACTGAAAGACCTGACCAGAACAATCACAGAAGAGAAGTTTATTTGAGGGCTCATGGTTTCAGAGGTCTCAGTCTACAGACAGTAGGCTCCATTCCTGGGGTTCCAGGCGAGGCTGAACATGTTCATGGAAGAGTGTGAAGGAAGCAGCTCACACAATGATCAGTAAGCAGAGAAAAACTCCACTCATCAGCCATGCCCTAAAGCCATGCCCCCTATGACCCACCTCCTCCAGCCACACTCTACCCACCTTCAGTTACCACTCAGCTAATTCCACCAGGGGATTAATAAATGAACTGGGTTAAGACTTTCATAAACCAATCATTCTACCCTAAACCTTCTTGCCTCGTTACACATGAACTTTTGGGGGACACCTCACATCCAAACCATAACAACCATGTACAGATTTCTGGTCACCCTAAGTGAGATGATAACAATGGGATTCCAATTTGGTTTTCAGTAAATTAGAACTTTAGTGGATTCAGTTGGTTATTCTGTTTAGGAAACTAGCTGGACATATAATTCACCTGTATTGTAGTAACTAAACTTGATAGGCCTGGGGTTTATATAACCTTCATATCCTGTATCTATTTGATCTGAGTCTGTTCTTTTCATAGCTCACTGGGATCATTCAGGCTGTGAAGTTTGGGGATTAGTCTTAATAATTACTTGAAATCACCAGAAAAAAGTATTGAAAGACAGTAGAAAATAAAGTAAAATATAATTAAGGATTCTGATGTCATACCCCTCTCCAATACTCATAAATAAGAGGAAACCCATAGATATTACAGAATAAGATAAGAAAACAATAGTTCACATTTAATGGGTGGCTACTACATGCCAGGTATGTTTCTTTATATTTTCTTACCTATTGTTCCATCATCTCTAAGAGGCAAGATTTTGTTTCCAGGAAATCAAGACTCAGAGAATGTGGATTTCTTCCTCAAGTTCTCACAACTAGTAATTAGCAGAGTTGGGATTCACATGTATACCCATCTCCCTCTCTAGTTCTTCTACTAATCTATTTCTTCTTTGATGCCACAATTTGCCTTTACAGAGAAACAAGATACATAAATATCTAGAAAACAACCAACTCAGGAGCTATAAAAATGCTGTATTTAAGAATTATGCTGAGCAAAGTTAATTGCTGTTGCTTTTTGACAGAATTACAAGATTAATGCACAGGAGGACGTGTTGGCTGCAACTTGGCTTTATTTGAAAATGATTCTCCCTTTCAGTTGTCATGTAATTTAGTTTTTTCAGTTGGTCTATGTTGGCTTTTTAGCTCCTCTAGGAAGTTCTTATTATTGACAGGAGGACAATCCAATTACCTTAAGTGTCTTTTGCAGGAAGCTAACTCCAGACCCTGTGAGCTGTTCTCTGAGCGGATTTCTGTCACTTCTGGCCCTGGGATTTGGGGAGACAGCTCCTGAGCTGGAGATGGGGACTAGCACAGCTTCTGCTCCAAAGCAGCCTTTGACCTCTTCACTTGCTCATTCCTGAGAGCCTGAAATTCTCACTCTCCCCTCCTCTTCTTGTACCCAGCTCACACTTGAAGATCTAGTTCGTTTCTTTTTCTCCATAACGCATTGCTCAAAAATAACCTGACAAAAATTATCTACATTGAATTCGTCTTTTCCAGATTATTCATGCATGTGTTGCTAGAATCATTCAACTTGGAATTTGGTCATTTCCTATTCTCTTTTAGATATTAGTATACTTAATATCATAAGTCCTTAATATCATGGAGGGACCAGAATATTTCAAAGCTCCAATTGTAGAAGGATAAGCCTTCTGAGGGAAGAGAAAAAAAGAGCAGCACAATTTCCATCATGCTGGGGTGAGGAAAGAAATATAAGCAGTGTTAGCCTGCCAGGAATAGGTGTGTTATCTGTCATTAACTCAGTGAAAGTGTGGCCCCTGCTTGTGCTCAGCTGGAGGCTACTGTTGACCAGGGCCTCTGAGTGAGCCTTTCTCCTCCCTACTCATCACTGGAATAACAGCAGCCTTTTCCTGCCAAGGGAAGGCTGTCTTGAATTGTGGTAAGCAGCTTGCAGGAAATTGTTGCAATTAGGTGCTGTTTCATAGAGAACTGTGCAAATCATGGCATGTCATTTTGGGGATTAGCACTGCTATGTCCTGTAAGATAGTGAGGGCAAAAATTATGATTTTTGTGGATGCATGTTGCTTTGATTTCAACTGTCATTGCAAAATATGGTTGCATAACTTTCATCAGCTTATCCTCCTAGTCTTAGAAGGGCTTCTGCCTGCATGAACAGGGATGTAGAAATCAGTGAGAAAAATCTTCAGCTTTACTGAGCCACAGTTTCTGTCTGCTCATTTTTTTTGGCTTTCCAGTATGGCAGATGCACAGTAGCTGGTCAGCAAAGAGTTGCTGTTTGATTTGCTGATTAATTCTGTGGCTTTTTAATCGGCCTGGAATTCTATAAACAACAGGCACTCTTCTCCTCAAAAGATATTTCGGTAAAGTGCCTGCCAAATTTTGGGGTTTCCTCTGGCCCTGCAGCAAATAATGGATTAGTGTACTGGAACAGTAACAGAACTAAAGAGACCTGGGTGCGTGGGCACTCTCCCAGTGCCACCTCTGGTTCACTGGGGAGAGCGGGGAGCCAGGTTGTTGAGAAAGTCCTCTTCCCTCCTATTGAGGCAACAAGTTTGGAATCCATTTCCAAACCACTCCAATCCCAGGAACAAAGCTGGAAAGGGCCAAATGAAATGACATAATCAAATCCATCCCACAGCCAACAAAGAAGGCCATCCAAAATGCAAGAACAAATAAAATAAAAATCTTTTGGCAGAGCTAGGAGCAAAAGGACTGCAATTTAAAAGGGAACTGAAATTGCTTTTAATAGATCCTGGTAGAGCTGCCGAGAGACCTCAATCTCTCAGCTCTACATATTATTTATTGATTGGGCTGGAGTCCTTGCTAAATCTTGAGTGCTTTATAGATTTACACAATCTTTGGGTTGCAGAATGCAGCCCAGAAAAGAGAAGTCTTTGTTCTGGAGTTATTTCTTCTGCAGCTATGTTGTCTATTGTTTTACTATGCCTCAATTTCATCTGGGAAATGGGTAGAAGTGCACAGCCCTTTCTCATCTCTCTTTCTCAGAAGTACTTTTACTAAGCAGCCATGTGCACCAAAAATTAGGATATTTTGTCTCTCAGATTTAAAGACAATTTCCTCCAATCAAATCCTACCTTAATACATTTTATTAGTAGTCAAAAAGTCCAGGAGTTTGCTAAAAGGGGGATTCTGTGCATTCTTTTACTTTACTGCAATTGGCCTGTGGCTGTAGGGGCAACTCTGATGTCTCTGATAGATACATTTGATGCATAAAACATCCTGGGAAGATTAGCTGTGCAAAAGCAAAATCTGTGTTTTAGTCTTAGCTCTAAAAGCAATTTATTATGAAGTCTGGAACAAGTCAATTTATGTGTTGTGTTTTTTTGTCTTTAAAATGAGGGGATTGGACTAGGTGTAATGTTCCTGCCAGCTCTTATAGTCTATGATATTATGGTTTTGAAAACTGTGACATTGCTTCTTTTTCAAGAAGCATAAAATATTGGCTTTAAAGACACAGAGGAAAAATATGGGATTTTCCTTTCACTCCATTAAGAATAATGCCCTATTGCCAAATTAGTGACATGGTAAATTGGGGTTACAGTATTCAGTGTCTTTCCTTGGCAGCCACAAGCCAGTCATCAATCCTAGCTTTGAAATAGAACATTCTTTTAAAAATGAAAGCATCACCAGCATTCTAAATAAAAAAGTAAATTTGGAAAAGATGGAAGAAATTTTTTTGTGGAGTTGGGGGTAATTTCCTACATCTGTTGTTAAATAAGCAAGATATCTGATTGATCCTAAAACAAGAATCTGTTTTATGAGGTAGCCAAAGTCCATTTGTCTGCTTCTGTGTCTCTCCTCAATGTCCTTCCTGCATCTAGTTATGACTCTTCTTTAATCTCCTGTTGGCTATACTGAAAAGTCCTAGCTCAGAAAATCAGCTATCCAATCTTGTGTAGTTTTCAGGCACTTCTCAGATATTCTCTATTAATATAAGAGCTTCGATTTAACTACTGAGCCAAAGACTGAATTGTGTTTGGTTTGCTTTCTTTTAGTGTATTTGGTGAATATACAGAGAATGTCATTTTCTTAAAACAAAAAACACTTAAAATAAGATCCCATCAGATGATGATAACTTTTCATTTTACACAAATGTTACAGATCAAACGACAACCACCACCACCACCACAATCCCCCTCCCCATTAGGTTCAATGAACTGATAGCCAAAGAGCTATATTGAGAAGAAATGAAGTGCTATGCTACCTTTGGCAATATGACTTTACTCCTCAATGTGTAGATTTGGATAAAATGACAGAGGGGGAGACAAGCTGAGGTCAAGGCAGCAAGGAATATGGAGAAAGCTGCAGCACTGCTGAGGAACACACACACCTGTGCACAGGATAAAGCAAGCAATATACACACAATTTTGGGCAGTGAATCCTGCCAACTAAACTTGTGAAAATTTTGGCACATCAGGTGACCACTTAATGTATGTATTGAGATCTTCTGTGTGCTCAACATTCTGCAGGACAGTGTTGAAGTTCCAAAAAACATGTTACATTTCAACTTGAAAACATTTCTTCAATGTCCAGTAAGTAGTAAGCTCTGTGCTAGGCAAAGGGGACAATAAGAGTACTACTAGGGGACAGTAGGTAGCACTTCAAACAGCGTGTAGCAGGCTGTGCCTGCACTGAATCGCTCTGCTACAGAGAACTTCATGCAGTCTCCAGTAGCTCAATCAGTCCTATTTAAGGATGTAGCCAAATGACACTTGCACACAGAAGTTCCTGCCCATGCAGAATCTTCCTTTCTCTAAATAGTTTATGTTCTCTAAAATCTTTGTTGTGTTTTTCTTCTGGCTCATATTGCCCCTTCTGATGTAATCTGGAAACTACTACTTACCCTTTAAGACTCACCTACACATCTTGTCTTCATGACATTTAGTTTGTTTTGCAGCACTAAACCATTGTTCTACCACTTTTCTGGGCACACCTAACAGTATCTTTGAGGGACATTTCATTCTCAAGTATAGTTTTGTGGCTTATAACTAAATATCAGCAAATCTGGCTCATAACAGTTATGCAAAGCATCATAAAGCAGTGATTGCTGCTATTGTATCCTGAGCTCATGATCTTAATCTCTTTTTCACCTTTAGTATTTTCAATTCATTTAAAGGCACACGAAAATACTGATGTTTCATCAGTACTTCTTATTTTATAAAACTCATGTTTTAATTTTTTTTTCTTAGTTGAATCATATGTAACCAGACTTTTTCTCCTTCTGTTCAAAATCAGCAGGAAGTTCAGGTCAAACTGATATTTGATGCTTTAACAATAGTCCTGCATTATTCATAGGCAAGACATACTGGCTCTCCCTGACTTGAAATTTCTTCTATGTGTTCCAGGGGATTTGGCAATCTCTCCTTTCTCCAATTGCACTGTGTAATGTGTGATGGGCAATCCTGTTTCATGCATTGCAGGAACAAAATGTAACACAGCTTCATTTACTTGGGGATGTATTCTTTTCATAGGTCCAGTAAAGCATTTGGCAGCTGCTTTGCAAGCAAGTTGTAGAACTATAGTTCTTTGTCTAATGTGAAAATGTAAAGCACTAATATAAATGTGTGCTTTGAGAGTCTATTTCCATGTATTTCTGTATCCAAAATAATTTTATTTCAATGCTAAATTATAGGGAAAGCTTTCTGAAGACATTTTAAAGGGCAATTATCTACAATGTTTGTATCAAAAGTGTAACAGTAACAAATGAACAGCTGTAATCAAGTTTGGGCAGTGACAGCCACATCACAATTGCTTCCAGGCTACTGTGATGGTAAGATGCCATGGGTATTATAAGCTAAATTTCTGTCTCAGAGATATTAAGATGTGAGAAAAAATACATCTTCAATTTGGTGAGATGTGGTTAAGACATAAGGAATATATGTACAGCTTTGCTTATAGGAAAATTAATGACTCAAACACTGACCATGAAACAATAAAGAAGAAAGAAAAGTGATCTGCTTTGGAAGGCAAAAAAGAAGATATATGGAAAAACACATGAATTAGAAACCAAAAGCAATAGAGTCATTTTTTAACCACTTCGTGATTTCTATTGTAATTTATCACGGAAATTCTAGACACAGAATAAGATCATCTGCAACAACAACAAACAAGACAAAACAGAAAAATCTTTTATTCTCTCTCTTTCTGCTATTCTAGTATCTATGACTTTTATTTATTTTTCTCTTGCCCAATTGATTGGCAAGCCTGTTGCTGGTTTTGGTTTGAGATATATATCTTTTAATCATGTTTGGCCATTCCAGTTTACCAAGAATTTTTAGAAAAACCTAGAAGGGGTGTGGATTTGAACCAAATGCCTTTTTGTTTCATCATCCATTGATGAAACAAGGAACATGATCCCATGTTCCTTTCTTCTGACCTAGACATGTATCCCATCATTAACATCCTAATATTGCAACATCCTTGTATTCATGGATTTAGCTGTATTTGTGGTTATTTATCATCTTAGCAAAACCCAGCTGAACCATTTTATCTAAGAAGGTAAATATTAAACTTTAACAGCATATATCTAAACACATTAAATTTGCTTGTGCCCAGCATGGCTGCCTGCCTAGAATTCTGTGTTCTTGCATTTCTTCTACATCAACCCCAAACTCCCACAATGGAGAGAGTAGCTCTACTTAGTAATATAAAGCTGCAGTAGTGGGAATAATATGGTGTTGGCAGAAGATTAGTTTGAGCAATAGAACAATGTTTACATGATCCCAAAAAATGACAATTTAGTACATGATTTTTTTTAAAAAAAATGATTGAGTCAGTCAGGTAAAGATGGAGTGAATTTTAATTTATCTTCTGAAATTTCTATGTACATCTTCTGTGACCTTTATCCTGTGGTGTTTCCAGCATAACTGGAGATGTCAGGGTAGGGGCCCCCGAGGCTATGGAGGGAGATAACAGTGGGACAGAGAAGGAAGCTGGCCCAGTCACACATATCCATTTCCACTGCTATAGGTTCTCTTAGGGAATATCTTTTTGGTTGTAGGAGACATTCTTTCTTATGGGACATTGGAAGAATTTATAGATCATGGATACTTGTCTGTTTTTTTCAAACAATTACTTATGGTCCTTTCCAGAAGATAAGTTATATATTTTCAAAAACATAATTAAGAATATATAATATGTGCAAAATCCCTTGTAAAAGTTCCTTTTGTATGAGAAACTTGCTGTTTTGTAATGTTTTTATTAAAATGTGAACAAATGTGTATGCTTTGGCAATCCACATGACAGAGTTATGGATGGGTGCCTTCATGACTGTGTCTATTTAAAGCAAGTAGAATTTTTTAAAGTCAGAGCACTTTTGCCTTGTTGGCAGGGCTTTGCTCCAGGTGGCAGTTGCTCTTCTCTGTTACTTATTCCCGAAGAGGAAGTGATTTTTCCAGTTCTGGGGTCCTAAATTATTCAATCAACTCCCATCATTAGGCAAAGGACAGGAGCAGGGAAAATAATGTCAGAATATTTTCTGGCCCTGGCCATGAAGGGACAGGAAGACCCTTGGGCTGATGTTTATTTTTTGGTACATGAGATTACTTACATCTCATTGAGACAAAGATAATTTCTGTATTAGCCATCTTTTCATTGCTGTGAACCAATGACCAGAACAACTCAGAAGAGGAAAAGTTTATTTTGGCTCATGGTTTCAGTGGTTTCAGAGGTCTCAGTCTATGGTTGGCTGACTCCATAGCTCAAGGATTGGTAGAAGGGTGTGGCTGAGGAAAACTGCTCAGTTAATTGCAATTGAGAATCAGAGAGAGAAAGGGAAGAGCCAGGGACAAGAAGATATAATCTGCAAAGTGGGTCACCTCCTGTGATCTCCCTTTTCCAGCAATGCCCCTTCTGCCCACTATTACTACCCAGCACAGTAGTCTTTTCAAGTTCTCAATCAAATGGATCAATCCACTGGTTAGGTTATAGCTTTCATAATCTAATCTTTTCACCCCCTGAATTAATGCAGGAGATCTGGGGGGATATCTCAAATTCAAGCCAGTGCAACAATCAATGTAAGATCTATCCTACAGAGAGGAGGCATGGTTAAGCATGGTTGAGCAAGGTTGGGAGAACCTATTATGCATCACAGGGGAGAGACAGAGCCAGCCTGGGAAAGGTCTGATGAAGCTACAGTCTCAGCATCAAGCTGGAGATAAATGCATTTTGTGGAGCCTAGAGATATATGGTTGGTGCCTCCTAATCTAATGGGCTACTAGCAAATTGCTGGTGGAGATGCAGGCCACATACTGCTTAGTTTGTGTCCTCTTGGAGGTCTGAATGGATAAAAAACATGCCCAAGCCTAGAGGTTGAGGGGATGGCCAAAGCTTTATCTGGTAGAGTGCCTTTCCTAGACAACACACCTACTTTTCCAGAAAAGGTTCATTGAGGCATCTCTAAGGTGGTGGTTTCAGGAAGAATGTTTTTTGTTACATTAGAGTGGATTTTGATGTGAACAGAATTCCCTAGAGAAACCACAGGAAATGGACTTAAGATAATTTATGTTCTAGGTAAAAGAAGAAGAGGAACTTTTAAAAAGTTGATGTGTTGTCCAGTTTTCCAAAGGAGGGTAATTATGATGCATCCTGGTCAACAATTTAGTCGCAGGCCCTAGACTCTATCATTGCCTTCTACATTAGCAAAATGATGCTGGCCAAAGACTTACGGTGCTTCTTTTCAGGAAGTTCCAGAAATCAGGTTGTAGAAAGGGATGGGGCTTCTGGAGAAGGTTGGTGTCCTATGCAGTACATCAGAACAATGGAACCAAAGGGAACTTGCTCACCAACACACTTGGGCCTGACTACTGCCATTTGTCTAAGCAAACACATAAACCTGAAGGTCAGACTGGTGTCTCCAAGTTGCTATCTGTTCCTTGGGTAAACATCTTTTCTGAACAATTATAAACAGATTACTTCATCTGTTACACATGAAGCCACTGTGGTCTGAGCTTATGTCATCTCTCTTTATTTCTCTCCCTCCCTTTCTCTTTTCAATTCTCTGACTCTCTTACACACGCATACATGTGTAGTTTCTAAATGACTAAATAATACTTTTAAAAAGATCTAACATGAATAGTTTTGCAAGAATTTTCATCAAGATTTAAACTTAAGTACCTAATTGGACTGTTATGGAATTTTAGATGTGATTCTTAGTTTAATGAAAAATGTCTGCAATTATAAAACACAAAGGTCACACAATCACCAGTAGGAAAACACTTGTTCTGTAAGAACTAGGATTCTTGAGAATGAATAGACCAAATGCTGTGAAATGAGAAGAAAGACTGCCTAAACTGTCAGGGTGGGAGTATGCTAAGCCTGTCCCAGCCATACACCCCCTTGAGGGCTTTGTATCTGCTGCACAATGACTAGATCATCTCTATCACACATCTTTGCATGGACTGCTCCCTGCTTCATTTAGGTCTCTGCTCAAGTCCCCCACAGAATCATGAATTGGAAGCTTGGTCCTCTGTGTGATGTTAATACTTTTGAAAGTTGGGACCCAGTTGGAGTATTATTAGGTCATGGGAGGCATCACCTTCAAAAGGTATTGAGGCAGTTCTCATGGAACCTTGAGTTAGTTTGCATCGGAAGGTTGTTATTTAAAAAAAAAAAAAAAAAAAAAAAAAGCGCCTGGTTCCTCCCTAGCTTCCTGCCTCTCTCCATGATTTCTCCCTCTTGTCTGCATTGCTGCCACTGTATCATCTGCCATAAGGTGACACACTCGGGCAAGTCCTCACCAGGGCTAGCATCACACTGTTTGGACTTTTAGCTGCCCAATCTGAAAACTAAATACACCTCTTTTAAGTGTCCAGCATCAGGCATTTCACTATAGTAACTTAAAATAGACTAATATATCCAACTTAATTTGTTGCTCATAAGAATTCCTATCCACTAAAATTTCAAAATGTATTTTCTCACTAATTAATTATATACGTCCCCCTCAGTGATGTTATTCTAGGAAGGCAGAAACCTATCTTGTTCCATGCATTGCTCTCTCCCTAGGAATGCCTAGCATATGTTAGATGCTTAAGAAATGCATTGAAAGAGTGGGATGGAGTATATGGACCAAATTGCTTCACATATTTCTGCTTTCATCAGCACCTTTTAAGTTCCCCATATTCTTGTCCCTCTGAGAGTTGTCTGTGGTCCAGAGCACATGGTACACATGGCATGGGACAGAGTGGTTGTCTCTACCAATCTAACCAACATTCAAAAGACATACAAAGATTTACATCTCCAGAAGTTATTCTTTGATGGACAACTACTGTGGAATGTAAACCTAACCTACTGCTCACCCTAAGAATGTCCTATTCTTTTTCTTCTACAAATCACCCCCAAATAACCATCATACCTTGCATAGATCACCTAATAGACTACTAACTAGTATCTTTGCTTCTTTTCTAGTCCCTGACTAACTCATTTTCTGCAAAATGAACAGCAATGATTTAAGAAACCCATCTGATCACATGGTGACCATGCCTTCTACAGTACTTGCCTCCACTTGCCTGGCCTCTCCCTGATCTGTCACACTGGCCTTCTGACATCTTCAGTATGATACCACTCCATGGTGCCTCAGGACCGTTGCATCTTTTTTCTGGTGACTAAGATATACTTCCTTGGACTTACTGGATAGCCAAAATCATCTTTTTCATCATTTTTAATTTAAATGTTAAACTTCTCAGAGAGACCTTCTTTGACATTCCTAAGTAGTCCAGCTTGTCCTGTTATTTTCTTTTTTTTTTTTTTTTTTAAAGATTTATTATTTATGTGGGTGCTGAGGATCGAACCCAGTGCCTCACGCGTGTGAGGCAAGCGCTCAACCGCTGAGCCACAATTCCAGCCCCTGTCCTGTTATTTTCAAATATGGCCCTCTGCTTATTTTTTTCTTAGATCTACATGCTGTGGTTCTTTTGTTTACCTGTATCCCCATTTCACTTCAGTTCCATGAGAGCTGGTGCCATGCCTGTGACATTGACTACTGTGTCCCCAGTACCTAGCACCATGCCTGGCACAAAACAGATGCTCCCTATACCAAAATTATTCAATGAATGAAAGAAAAATATTGTTAAATGAATGAATCTCTTAGATTCTGATAAAAGTCAAGGTCCTACTCCAAAAGTTAATGAATCAAAGGAACCGTATTGAATACATTTTGACTGGGTCCTGACCGTGAATTTCCTAGAACTAAGGGGAGTCAGACTCCTCTGATTTCCCTCTTTGATTAGATCTCAATCTTGAGTTTAGTCCAGTTTTAGCAAGAATGCTACTGATTCAGTTTTGCAAGAATCCCCCATTCTTGGTATCTGATCATCTCGATAACTAATCAGATTCTTCATCCCTCATCTTCAATACCTTAGAATTTCTGCTTGTTTTCAGAAAGAATTCTATTGAGTCAGTTTAGCAAAAATCTCCTACCTTTGATATTTCCTGTTAAGAATGCTCCATGAACTGACCTCCACTCTTCTTCTCCTTGCCTATAAATCTTCTCCTGTCCTTGTTATATTCAGGGATGAGCCTGGTGTGTGTGTGTGTATATATGTGTGTGTGAGTGTATGTATATGTGTGTGTGTCTTTTTCTTTTTCCAATACTGGGTTTTGAACCCAGGTCCTTGTGCTTTCTAGGCAAACACTCTAACACTGAGCTACATTCCTAGCCCCCGGTCTCCCTTTTTCCCAACATGGAATTTCCAGTGCAGTAGTTCCTCTTGCACAGTCTGTATCACTATCAGCAAAGATTTGTCTTGCAGTGGCCCTTCTTGCTGACCTTTTCTTCATCCACACCTGCATCTTATTGCTCTCCCATATACATAGCCTCAGTTGGCTCCTTAAAAATTTATAGACACTTACACTTTCTGCTGGTCTGACCGCCTCTTACATGTTCAGAATGCTGCCTGCAGGCTTTGGGTGCTGAACAGAAACAGAGTAAGTGCAAAAATGCCTTGCTTTATGTTCTAACAACCTTTAGATCCCCCTTTTCTTCAAAGCTATGTTCCCAGAAAAGTTATTATTTATATTATTAGTATAGATATTATTACTAATAATAATTAGTATTATTTAAGGTATACTAAAGTGTTGGGATTACAAGAAACTCAATAAATGATCTCTTCTTCTTACCCTGCAAAAAGGAAAGAGATGCAAAGAGTAAAAAAGATGCAAAGTTCCCATTTAAAAAAATAGAAACTTTTTTCTTTTTAATGTAAGTCCACTCTTTCAAAGAAAACTCGAAGTATTTTGGTTCCCTAACTGGTGAGGTGTATAAACTGGTATGATATTCAAACCCTGTTAGACTTTTTTTAGCTTACAAAATGAAAGATTCACAATATGCAGTGTTTTCCCAATTTCATAAATCTGTTAATCTTTTCTCCCACAAAATCAAATGATATTTTATTGTTAAAATTCAAACTTGAGAAAATCCTTTTTTTAGGGAGGTGGGTACCGGGGATTGAACTCAGGGGCACTCAACCACTGAACCCCATCCCCAGCCCTATTTTGTATTTTATTTAGAGACAGGGTCTCACTGAATTGCTTAGTGCCTCCCTTTTGCTGAGGCCAGCTTTGAACTGGCAATCCTCCTGCCTCAGCCTCCCAAGATGCTGGGATAACAGGTATGTGCCACTGCACCAAGCTAAGAAAAACATTTAAAAGAAAGAAAAGACATATTTTTACAAATTAGTTATTTTTTTGGATTTTGCCTTTGACAATTGAAGCCCTATTCACTACATAGACATTTATTCAATGTTCATGCTGGTACAATCTGTATCACTGAATTGCTAAAGAATTTCTGTTTTTTTTAGTGGCGCATTGGGATTATACATAACAGAGGAATCCATTGTTACATATTCTTACATGCACATAATACAGCAAGCTTCTTATTTACTAAGTGTTTCAGAATGCTCGTTATCCACATCTTTGGCTCTGGCACTCCCTATCCTTCTTTTTGCCTTGTCTTTGTTGCCATTCTACAGAAAAAAGAAGAGAATTCAGCTAATTTTATGGAGGTCATTTTCTTATTAGAATTCAAGTTGAGAATAGATTTTTTAGCTGGAGAAATTTTCTATAGTGGTACTCTGTGTTCCATGATTATGGTAGATATAATAAACATTTGTAAGCTTGATTCAAATTGATTTGAATTTATGTCATTAAAGATTCCCTTTGGCTACTCCATTTCAGAACACATGTATTTGTTCAACAAGTTCAGGTCTAATACCAGTAAGTTGCAATATATACTACATTTTTCTCTTCTTCTTTTTCCTCTTTTGTCCCCTAAATTTGCTGTCAAAAAATTAAAGAGGTAAAATTGAACCTAGAAATTTAGAGTAATCATTTGACTGCCAGCATATCCTCCTACTTAGTAAGCAATTTATATCAGAATACCATTCCTAATTATTAGTTTTTGGCAAAATTGATTGAATTATACCATACAGATAAGTGAGCAACTTGTGAATGACAGCTTGAGGACACTGAAGTGATGCACCATGTAACTAGACATAAAATCTTATAAGTCCTCCAGAAATCCTCTTGTGCTCCTCACAACCACTAACTCTAGGAACAAAGACCAGTTGCCAAACTCCTGTGAACAAAGATTCATCTTGATTCTTTTAGAAACTATACAAAAGGAATTGTATAGCATGGACTCTTTAGTATGGGACTCCCTTTGCTCAAGGGACCTTCACCAGTGATTTCAGTATTGTGCTTCTTAATTCTTCTCCCTTTATCAACTTGACAAAATCTAGATTCCCTCTGCCATCTTTAGATCTTTACCTGGTTGATTTTCAACCAGGAAGATGCATCTTCTCAAATTTCCTTTTGTCTTGTGAAGAGCCCTCAAATATAAAGCAGTGAAACCTTCTTAAATCTGTTTTTCAGAATCCATGTGCTGTGAACATGGAAAATTGAAGAGCTTCAAGAATGGTGGTCTGATTTATTGGCCAATAATTAGATATACAATCAGTGAAGTCAGACTCGCAGGAATAGTTACCATATTTTCCAGGAGAGCTGCCAAAACTTGAGGTTCCTCAGTAGCAGCGATGATGTACAAATTAAAGGTATTCATTAATTTGCAGCATCTTTCCAGCTACCATGTAAGTTCCTGGCCCACCCATACTCCTGGAACGGAGTTTTGCCTGGTGAAGCTAGCTAGGGGTAGGAATGCCATCAGTTGGAAGAGCTGATGTTGCAATGTTTGGTGGATTAAAGACTGACCAGGATTTTCCATCTCAGAACACTGAGTTCCCTTCAGCTTCATACTTGTTAAACTTTGGAGAGACAGTAAATCTATAGTTTTGTCCCTAACTCACTGTGAATTTGGGCATGTTACTTTATCACTTAGACCTTGGTTTCCTCCTGGAAAAAAACAAATCAGAATGCCCCTGTGGGAGCTATCATTCCTTGAGTATCTGCTAATACCCATCCTGTTGCCTTTACTTGTATCAATTGAGCTTCCTAACTGTTCACTCTCATCCATCAACTTCTTCTGAAGCCTGTCTCTTCCACAAAACCCTTAAGAATTAGCCTCCCATCACAGTGTACACCTTCATATGCAGAGCAATTAGCATTGGTAGTTGATGCTGCATCACCTTTGGGGGATGATGGTATTTTGTAACATTCTCTTCCCTTCCCATGCATGCTGTGGTGCAGGTTCTCAAAGTTTAGGAGTCTGTCTAGAGACTGTTTTGTAATTCAAATTTGTCTCACATCACATGCTGGGCATATGGACTACATGTGGTTTGTCCTGATCTCTAAAGTTTCCTTCTATCTTTAAAGAATAGATGAGGACTTCAGTTCCCGGCACTTCTCAAGACAAGAAGACAGGCACCTGCTCAACAATGCAAGGTGGAGATTAACATAAGCAAGGTGCATTATGGGCTGGGGATAAGGCACCAGGCCAGAGGCAGACAATAATTACTGCATATGAAGGGAACCAGGGGGAAAATGCTAAAAACTTATGGTAGGAGAAATTTTGCTAACCTGAAAAAATCTAATTTTCCTCAAAACTATTCAATGACCTGTTGCCCATTCAAAGACCTTTAGCTAATATCATGTAACCTGTTTTTACTCAAAAAAATTTTGGTAATAACTTGCTTCCCTTGCTTATACCTGATATTTTTCTTAGAATTGAAGGATGATGGGGGATAGAGAACAGGCTCAAAGCTGTGAAATCACTGAATGGTGTTACTTCCAGGCTCGAAATCTTGTGTATGTTAAACATTTTGATAGTTTGAGCTCTTCTGTTAGAGATTCTTATATTAATAATTAAATTATGAGCATAACATGGCTGCCAGTTGCTTGCATTTACTTAGAACTTTGTATTTTGTAAAGTGCTTCTATACACATTCTGCTTTGACCCAAGGAAAATCCCCATGAAATATTGCCACTGCAATTACAAATATCAAGTCCTAAATTAAATATTTTTGTTAAAATCTACTAAAATTCATGGGTGACTTTGCAAGATTTTAATGAGAGTCCTTGGTAGGAGGAATAGGAACAAGATTCCAACGTTCTATTACTCTTGGTGACCAGAGTTGTGGTTTTAAGCTTTTGGTTTTCCAGGAGGAAAGTAGAATCTGAATTATCTATATAAATCTGGGACTCCCTAAAGGCTATTCCAGTGGTTCAGAAACTTATTAGAAACAGCATCTTCTTTATTCTATTGGTAGTATCCTATTATTCTGAAATGAAATTCATAGTATAACTTTTATAGTTTTCCAAAATTGTCCTAATATGCAAATGAGAAATAAAAGTAAATTTTAATACATGAACATGTGTTTAACTACATAAGTTATAAAGGTACAAGAAGGGATAAGAAAGTAGTCAGATGCTTGATTTATGTGCTGCCTCATAGTAAGAGTGGCAACTGGGACCAAAACTGATAAGTGTGCATCGTATGGTAACTAGTTCTACCAACAGTATTCCCACTGAGAATAGTTTTATTAAATGGTGAGTAGTAACTCTTGGCAAGGATCTGAGAAAATAAAATAATAATAACTGTGAAAGATGCATTTCTAGAAAATATCAGGATATTTTAAAAACTGAAAACCATATTTTAGGTTTATATGTCTAATGAGGGCATGTTCTAGGATTGGATAATTCTAAACATTTTTTTCATCTGTAAGAATGATGAAGCTTTATTGTACTATACTGTACTTAGTATTGCAGAGTATCTAACACTCCTGGGCTCTACACAGTATATGCCATCATATTCCCTTATCTGATGAGACAATCAAAGCTAGCTGTACAGGCTGGGGTGTAGCTCAGTGGTAGTTTGTTTGTAAAGAAAACTTTTTAATTAGTGCATTATTATACATAATGGTGGATTCATTGCGACGTATTTGTACATGCACATAACATAAGCTGATCAATTTTATTCCCTAGTACTTTTTCTTATCCCTTCCTTCCTGCTAATCTTCTTTCTTTACTGGTCTTCCTTCTATTTCCATGAAATCCCTTTTATTCCCTATTTTTCTCTAGCTTACACATGGGACAGAAAACAAAGGGCCCTTGATTTTCTTTCTTTTTTATTTTTCTTTCCACATTTTTAAATTGGGGCATTATAGTTGTAGATAATTATAGGATTTGTTGTTACATTTACATATATGCACACAATATAACAATAAAATTTGGTCAATATCACTCCCCAACACTTCCGGACCCTTTGTTTTCTAAGTCTGGCTTCTTTTGCTTAACACGATGCCATCCAATTCCATTCTTTTTCCTACAGATGACATAATTTTGTTCTTATGGATAAATAAAACTCCATTTTGAATATAAGAGTAGGAAAGCACTTGATTAGCATGTATGAGGTTCTGGGATCTATCCCCACTACCACACACACAAAATGTCTCTACAAATGTCAAAACACTCTCTAGGGGTAGAAGCACTCTTGATTAAACCACTGGGCTATATCTTCAGTGAATGAGGAAGCCAGAAAAAGTGGATAAGGGAGAAAATTTGTTGGACTTATCTTTATTTCTCAGGGCAGGAAAAATAGCTCTCATTGGAGAAATCTTAACAATAACCTCTACTTCCTATTGGATTGTGGCAGGGATTTACATAATAGTACTTGGTGCAAAAATTTCAACAAATAATTTAGTTTATCATGGTTGTAGGTTGGTAGTGACTCCAAGAATATGAATAAAACAAAAATATATTGCATATGGAGAAATATTGTTTTAACTTAGGTTCTAAGTACTCACATAGAAAAGTTCCAATGACTTATAGCAAAAACAAAAAAACAAAAGCATCTTGCAAGGCAAGGCATCACTAGTTAAGGTCAAAGAAACATCAAACTAAAGAAGCAATTCCACAAAGATATTAAATATTATAATAATGGAATAAAGAATAAAATAAATATATTTAAGGTCATAAAATGACAAATCAAGAGTATGAGTAAAAAACAAGAAACTATTAGAAAAGTCACATGGTAGATAAGGAACCAACTCAAATGAAACATCTAGAAATGAAATATATATATTATGTGTGCACATGTGTTAGCTTTTTATGACAAATACCTGAGAAAAACAACTTAGAGGAGGAAATACTCATTTTGGTTCATGGTTTCAGAGGTTTCAGTTCATGGTTGTCCAGCTCCACTGTTTTGGGCCTGGGTGAGGCAGAACATCATGGCAGAGGGGTGTGGTGGAGGAGAGCTGCTCAGGTCCTATTAGCCTAGAAGCAGTGACTGAGAAAGGGGCTAGAGAGAAGATAAACCCTTCCAAACAGGCAGCTAGGTCTTATCCAACTAGAAGCTAGCTACTTCCTCCAACTTATCTCTCATTAGTCCATTCAGCATTTGATGTATTAATCCACTAAGGAGGTCATAGATCACCTCATGATCCAGTCATTTCCCAAAAGCCCCACCTCTGAATCTGAGAATTTAGGGGACATTACAGATCCAAACTGTAACAATAAGAATACATACATACATATGCACATATATTTATATGTATATAAACACATACACACATACCTATATATACACACATATGTAAATATAAATTGTGTGTAAAATTTAAAGCTTAATGGTTGGAATAAACAGTTTAAGTGCAGATGAAGGTATAAGCACACGAATAGATGGAAAATATGAATAACTGAGATGATATCAATCTAACTGGATTTCAAAAGGAGAGAAGAGAAAGGGGATACACAATATTCTGAGATACAATGCTTGAGAACTTTCTAGAATTGGTAAGAAGACATCAATTTTGTGATTGAAGAAGTCATATATAACTCAAGCCAGATAAATTGAAATCTACATCAAGCACATGACAAAATGGCAGAATAACTAATAACTCAGAGGTCTTATCACTAACAAATCCCCAATAAAGAAATTTTTAATGGATTCACTTCAAGAAGAAAGAAATCAATTTTAAGAAGAAGAGTTAAGATACAGAAAGGCAATAAAAAGTCCAACAGTATTAAAAGTATTAAATATCCAAAGTAGTACTGCAAAATTTTAAAAAATCCCCGTATATATTGTTAACAAGGAACATACATAAATTCTAAAAACATAGAAAGGTTGAAAATAAAAACACAGAAAAAAGATATGCCAAGTAAATTATATAGGCTTGGATGGCAAAGCTGACATTGGAATAATTAGACATTAAGACACAAAGATTATAAGACAAAAAAGTAAAGAGGGTTACCACTGCTGGCTGCAGTGATGTATGCTTGTAATCCCAGCAGGTAAGGCTGAGTGAGGCAGAAGGATTGCAGATTCAAAGCTAACCTCAGCAATTTAGCAAGGCCCTAAACAACTTAGAAAGACCTTGTCTCAAAATAAAATATAAAAAGGCCTGTGGATATGGTTTAGTGGTTGAGCCCCCATGGGTTCAATTCCTGATACCAAATAATAATAACATAATATAATAATAATAATAATAATATCTGTGAGACAAAAGAAATCTTTTATGTTTATAAATTTATTGTCTCAGGTATTTGTTATAGTGATGGAAAGCTGACTATCCCAGCCAACACTTAAAAAAAAAAACCTTTTTAACAAATAGAAATTGATTATTACTCCCCTAGTCTTATAATGAGCTTTTACTTAAAAATCTCAGCAAGCATTATCCTAAATGATGAAATATTTTCTTTAAGATCAGGGACAACATATGAATTTTAAATATCATTTCTATCTAAAATTGTTTGGGAGATCCTAGCCAGACCATAAGACAAACAAATAAACAAACATACACAAAATATAAATGAAAGAAAAATGATTGAATAATAAGGAGAAAACCTGTTCCTTATTGATTGGTTATATCAATATTTATGTAGATTTTTCAGGTGCGGTATCAGAATTAATAATGGCGTTTGGTAATATTGCATGCTATTAAGTTATATACCAAGTTAATTACATTTGTATACACCAGAAATGAAGGATTAGAAATCCACAAGTCCAAAACTATGTGGCACTTAAAAATTAAACTGTAAAATCCCAAGAAAATTCATGATAAAATTGATGAGATAGAAATCACAGTAAGCACCTACAGTTACCTGAGAGCCAGGGTTATTCTGGACAAGCTAGTGTGTAGGAGCATAGGAACTGGCACACTGACTGAACAAAATAGGGGGCCCAAAAATAGAGCCATACTTAGATGGAAACCCAGACCTCTGATAGGTTAAAGTGAGTTGAGGAAAATGTGGGATTATCCAACAAATTAGATCAACCTCCGAGTCAAGTGGTTGAATTGTTAATCAAGCACCATGAAGAATATTGTGTCGGGGATGGGCTTGTGGCTCAGTGGTAGAGTGCTCACCTTGCACACATGAGGCACTGGGTTTGATCCTCAGCACCACATAAAATAAATGAGTAAAAAAGGTATTGTGTCCATGTTCAACTAAAAACAAATTTTTAAAAAAAGAATACTGTGTCACCTCAGTCATTTCACTGGGGTTCATGAAAGGAGGACCCTAAAGGATTAGGGTGTCAGCTACCTGGTCAGGTGCAATCCAAGGTGTGCAAGAGTGATCACTGGGAGCTGTCTGCCCAGAGGTATGCAATAAGGAACAGATTGTCTGCACAAAAATAACAACAAGACTGTCAAAAAGTTGGTCTTTGTTTTCACTGAGTGGAGACAATTCTAAGGAAATGCCAGTGATATTTTCCATAAAAAATTGTTTTCTCTCCAAGTTCAAAACAACTGAGTAGGTAATGTTTTAATTTTAATAATATATGTAAGCTTTCAATTAGATCATTTTTCTTACTTAGGTTTTTATAATTATTGTATTATAAATTAACTTGCAAATTACTTTAGGGAATTACCCATTACATAGTCAATAGCCAACCATGTGTGCACTTAGAGGCAAGCATTTCTTCTGAAAGTATATTTGTGATGGTTCTGAATCAATCCATCTTGCTTTGAGTCAGTTTCTCTCCAAAACCTCTGCAGAAATACATAGCACTGTGCTGAGTAGATTAGAAAACCAATGATGGTATGATGTTTGTAAAGACAAAGAAACAGGCCATGAGATACTACAGTTATCATTTTATGTCATCATTTGAAGATTTTATTTGTGTTTAAATTTCACAATAGTGAAATCAGAGGGCATCTATTAGCAATTCATCCATCAGGGCAACTTCTCTCCTAAGTCCAAACAAACCTCTCATCCCAACACGATTCACATAGTCCCTGCAAGCTGATCAGCATCTGTGGGTGAAATACAAACCATCTCTGCTCTCATTCATAGGTCTTTTCTAATTGTTAAATCTAATGTTTTGTAGAATAGATAGATACCACTTTTATGTGCAGTATTATAACTATTCACCTGCAAGAAGGAAAGGCTGGACTATATAACTTTTCAATTTTCTTTTTCCCATTTTAGACTTTTAAAATATTTCCCTTGAAATTCTTCCCACGTAGTGCTTGGCAAGTTTCCTTCTCAAAACCAACAGTATTGATAAATATAATCAGCTGAGACTTCACACGCTCACACTTGTTTCCTCTACAACTGCTCCTCCTCTGGTGTCTCAGGTCGCTGAACAGGTCCTGCTCCCTTCCTAACCACTTGTTTCCACTTTCTGCTTCCTGCTGCTTCTCAGGCTTTTGGGGGACCTTAAACAAAACAAAAGAAGTCTTTTCAATTACACCAAAGCCTATCAATTGCAATCCTTCTCGATAAGGGTGGGTAATAATTCAACCCAGACCTGTTAAAAATGCATCTCTGCAACTTCCACATGAAAGGATGTGAAGAAGAGAAAACACATGGAGTCAGAATCTGATGCCACATGTAACAACTTAAAAAAATGGTTTTATGGACTTCAGTCAATCCACTCTTTACTGTCACTGATCAACAAGTTTTGTGGTGTGGAATATTGCCCTTGGAGTCAGACGATCCAGGTTTAAGTCTTGCTCTGTTACACATTTTGTGAGATGCTGGGAAATCTCCCAACATTTGAGCCTGTCGTACTGCTTCACAGCACTGGAATGAAACAAGCAAACAGGAAAATATATGTCAACTAACAGTGTACAAATGCAAGACCATTGTTTAGTTGTTTTCTTCTTTGATTCAGGCACTATTTGGTAACATCTTACAATTAACTTCAAGTACTGTATGAAGTAGTATTATAATGATCTTTCTTTAAGAATTTTCCATCATTCAGAAGCTTACTAACTCAAAATGGCTTTCCAATCCATGATGATGTGTCTGTTAAGCATCTTGCAAAGCTCCCTTTGCTCAGAGTGATTTTCATTCCTTTCCCACTGTTTGGTTTACATGTTGACTTCCAGGAGTGCATAAGGCTGTGAGTGTCTAAAGTGATTATTCTCTTGACATATTTTCTTTTGTCAGCTAATCTGCCATTCAAATATTATTTTGTGAATTTAAAAACCAGATATAGCTAGACTTTCATTGGTGGAAGTATTTGGAACAGTTTTGATGTTTTTGGTATAAATTTTACTTGACCATGGTTCTGATTTGTTATAGATTTTACTGTCTCTTGTCTGAGCAGATGTTGCTTTGATCTTTACAGTTCCTTTGACCAAATTCCTAAAACCGTCCAAGTGACTCTTTTGGGCATTCAAAGAGACTTTTATCTCTGTGGCTTGATGGACAAAACATTTTTCAAATAACATTTCAAATAACATTTCCTTACTTTCTTTTTTCTTTTTTTTTTTTTGGAGCCAAGAAACCATTTTATTTTATTTATTTATTTTTTAAATTAGTTTATTTAATTGCATTTCAAGTCATAGTACATATATAGAGCTCAGTTTTTCCATTTCTCTGGTTGCAAACCAGATAAAGTCACACCAATTGTGTCTTCATACATGCATTTGCAGACATTTTATACATTCATTCTAAAAATTTGTTAAATCTTAAAAAAGAGAAGAAAATATATATAACTCCATTAATGCTGTGCCCAGATATAAACTGTCATTTGATTTTGCTATATGTCTTTCCAAATTTTTCCTATGCCATCATATGAATTTTACTAAAATTTGATGGACTTTTGTGGATTTTTATAATTATAAAATAATATGACCTTGTTACAGAAAAGTTAGAAATATGTTCAAGCTAAAACAAATGAAACTGAGTAACCCATAAGCCAATACCTCAAGATAATGAGCATTTAATTTTTTACTGTATAATTTTCCAATCTTTGCTTATGGCTATATACACCCCTTATTAGAATTTAATTGATTTTTAACCCTTTTGTTAAAAAAGAAAGATAAAATTACCAATAATCTTACCAACCAAAGATAATACTAATATATATATTTCTAGGGCTAGACTAGGCCTTTTGTATGCCCATGTATGATTTTTTTCCTGCAAAAACAGTTTACCAATCCCATTGCTTACAATCTTATCTAAAAAATTTAATATACATATTGACAGTGCTTCTTTGTCATTACAGATTTTCCTAAAACAGAAATGTTGATGACTCAAGATGTTATATTAAGTTAATATACCTTTAATTATTGAACTGATTTCCCATTTAGGAGTATTTAGGATGTCCCAGTTTATAGTATTATAAACAATCTATAGTGAACATTGTCCAACTATTTCTTTCTCAGCATCTTTTAGTATTTCCTTGAAAATGGAATTTGGAAGGGCTTTTGTCCATTTGATGAATTGTTTTCCTGAATTTTTTTTATTATGAATTTTGTTTCTGAGTGCATGCTGGAATGGAACTCAGAACTTGAGCATGCTTAGCACGGCACTACCGCTGAACTATGACCCTGGCCCTCATGAATCTGTTAATAGTTTATACTCTCAGTAGCAAAGTGCCTATTCCCTGCCACTTTGCCAAAATTGATCATTGTAACTTGCTTCTTTTCTTGGGGTTGAAATGGCAAATACTTTCATTCTGTTCTTCATTTAAATTTGCATTCCCATTGATCATGTTTTCTATTAAATCACATACTTACTGATATTATGTATTGAATATGTGGGAAATTGCCTCTATAGTAAAAAGAACAAGGGGAGAAGGAAAATTTCTGAGTTCTGAGCTTGCAGTTGCATGGAGGAGCCAGTGAATTTTGCATTAAATGTTTATTAGTTCATGTGTTATTAATTTGTTTAATTGTCATTTGACAAATATTTATTGAATATCTCTGTACTAGGTCTATATCTAAGAGCTGGGAATACGGAAGTGAACACTATTGTTGGGGTGCCTTCTCTCAGAGATTTTTATTTTCTCATACATTAAACAAACAATAATTAGAAATGACATGATGTGATATAAAGATTATAAAAGGAAAGTTGAAAATGCTATCTTGTTGCAATTATACTTAGGCTGACATGCTGTAGTCAATAAGGGTACCGTTCCATGAAAGTCTCCTACAGGGTGTGGAGTTTCTCTTGCAAATGCATAGTAGGGGAAGATGGTAAATTGAAGGTGGAAATGAGGAAAGATGGAAAATTTGGTTTGCCAGAACTGGAAAAGTCTTGGGAAATGTAGATA
Organism: Geosciurus inauris; assembly: GCA_004024805.1. Taxonomy (NCBI): domain Eukaryota; kingdom Metazoa; phylum Chordata; class Mammalia; order Rodentia; family Sciuridae; genus Geosciurus; species Geosciurus inauris. The sequence goes on along the minus strand of PVHX01002661.1, from coordinate 43,175 downwards.
TATTGCTATCTTATTTCATCAGGCTATACTTAAATAAATGTGAGTTTTGTTTTTAGAAACCTGCAGAACAGGAGCGTCCCACCATGCCTCACATTGATATGTATATACTTATTATGGCTCTGGCTAAATTGGTGTTCCTCTTCAGCTCTTGACACCATCCCTTGACACCCTGTAATCAAAGGCTGTTCTTTGGAAAGCAAAAATATCCAGATGATCGAGTCAAGCAAGTGTGAATCTGTGAAGAAGGAACAAATGGCCATTTTGACTGAATGTCTCACATCAGGAAAAATGTCTCTGCTGTCAGATCATACCAACTCTTAAGGAAGGGGTCGCAGACTTACCAATTTCCAGCTTCTTGAAGCTTCCTCTTTACTTTCTTTTTCAAATGTGAAATATGCACTATATATTAGAGTGCATATATGTGTATGTGTGCATTTATATATGTGTGTGTATATATATGTTATATATGTATGTGTGCGTGTATGTGTGTGTGTATATATATATATATATTTGAAATAATAATATTAAAATTAGCACCTGTGCAACCACCACCCAGTTCAGGAACACATTAACAGCAATTTAGCAGGTTCCCCTGACCATCTCAAATGACTTCCCTCTCATTCTCTTTCTCACTAATAACTATTTTCTGATTTTATTTTTAAATAACCATTCTCTTCCTTAAAAAATACTTTTACCACTTAGGCATGTATTCCTTATATTATTTCTATTCTGCTTATAAAATTTATATAAACAGCTGGGCGTGGTGGTGCATGCCTGTAATCCCAGTGGCTCTGTTGGTTGAAGCAGAAGGATCAAAGTTGAAAGTCAGCCTCATCAAAAATGGGGTGTTGAACAACTCAGTGAGATCCTATCTCTAAGTAAAAAATAAAAAGGCTGGGGATGTGGCTTAGTGGTTGAGTGCCCTTGCGTTCAATCCCCAGTACCACCCCCCAATTATATAAATAGAATCTCCCGGAAAGCATTCATTTATTCCTTGCTTATTTCATTTAATATGATGCTTGTGGTTTATTTATATTTATACCACTACAGTTTTGTCCCTTTTTTAAAAGAAAAAAATATGACTATATCATAAATTATTTATCCATAGTGCTACTGATATACATTTAGGATATGTATACTTTTTGGCAGTTACCAATTTTATAAAATCTTAGCTAAAAGGAAACAATGCTACATCCCATCCCACCCCATGTGCTCAGATACCACCCAAAGTTCTAGAATGATAGAACTGAAGTTCACATTTGCACAAGCTGACAATCTCAGAGTCCCAGATTCAGATTCCAATAAGAGACAGAACAGAAATCAGCCAATTCAATACATCCAAACAGGCCTGACTGAAGTTAAGAAGTAACAGTCAAGCAATTAATGGTACTGTGTAGTTCCAAGATTTTAAACATACTTATTCAAAAACAAATAAGCAAAGCCAGAGGAATTCAGCCAAAAAAACTGAGCATATAGATAATCTCAACAGAAAAGGATTTTGTACCTCAGACTTATTTCCTCAAATAACCACTTATAGACCTGGAGAGACAATCTTCTTACTAATAGTAAAATATTAAGACAAGCTGATTGGAGAATTTGAAAACTTGATGGGAGATAGCTTACCCCTGGAATGCCAAAGTGATTATATAAATGATGTCAGCTAAATAGAATGAGGTTCCCATTCAAATAGATCAAAGCCACATGTTATAAGCTGCAAGACATTATCCAACAGCCAAAAAACGTTCTCCCTCCCAGCCCCAGTGGAACATCAATGATCCAAGCCCCAAAATACATGAGGCTTTGGACTGGTTCCCTGAAATACAGAGGGAGCATTTTGCATGTGTGACCCAAACAGGCTACTGCCTGGGTGGTCTGTACAGTTCATAGGATGGAGCAGCCAGGTCCCTTGTGATGGGATTCAGTCTTCCTATATCCTGTCTTGCCTCTATCCCAATCCATTTTTATATAGCAGTCAGAAGTGCATTTGAAAAAATAAATTGGATCGTGTTACTGTCTTGCTTTAAAACCTTCAATTACTTCAGAGGGATCATAAAAATCACAGTTTAACTCCTACCATGCCCAGTAAGGCCCTGCATGAGCTGACCCCTGCTGCTCTTCAGGCCATTCACATGTTCACGCTCTCAGCCCTGGCCCCACTGGACAGCCCTTGTTCATCCTGGGGGCCCTCACACAGTCTGCCCCTGTGCCTGGAGGGCCCCTTCTCTTTATGTTTGGTAACTGGCTTCCTTTCCTCATTCAGGTCTCCAGTCAAATGTCTCTTCCTCAGAAAAGCCTTTCTGATGGCGAAACCCAATCCCCTTGGCCACACCCCCAAACCTCCCCACCCTTCTGTGCTCTCTTCCATTACTTCCTGTTTCCCTTCATTGTATATATGACAATTTACTTTTTAAAAATATGTTTGGCTTTCCTTGTTGCTTTCCTTGAATAGCTTATACACTATTTGTTTAATACAGCACAATATTCCCAACAGGTGTATAGCACTAGGTATAATGTAATTGCTTAATTACTATTTGTTGAAGGTATAGATAACTATAACAATAGATGATTCTTGTATAGTTCCAATGGCTTACTTGTTCTAAGGACTGTACATACATAACTGTATTAATAAAGTTTATGATGAAGGCCCCATTGTCTTTCCTGTTAATAAAACTAAGGCACAGAGAGGTTAAGGAACTGGCAGAAATTAGGGTAGAGGTTAGAGCTATGACTGCAATGCATGCAATTTGATTGTAGTGAGTACATATCTCTTCTAGCCTGTTTCCATCTTAACCCAGTTAATATCCTCAATAAAGCATTTAAGTATTTCAGGATGTTAGATGGATGATTAGGGTCAGAAGAGTCTTCAGGGCCTTATAAATATTGCTCAGTATGTCTATATCATGTGCATGTGGGTTAAGTCCTCACTTCCAGCTCATGAGATTTGTCTAGTTCATGTGCCTGTTCCTGTGTGAATATGTGTGGATGCATGTGTACTGATAAACAGTAATGTGGCTTAGTCAGCTTAAGTGTTTATGAGAGACACAGAAAGAATCAGGTAAAAGAGAATGGTAAACAGGTGCATTACAGACTACACAGCAGTGGAAAAAAATCCCAAAATCTCATCACGTAAAGGAGGGAGATTTAAAACAAAATTTATTAAGCACTTACTAGTTTGTAGGGTAAGTGCCTTTTAGTATTAACTCCTCCTCACAATGCAGTATTATATTCTCTTACTGGTGAAGAAACTAAGAGAGTTAAATAATTTTCCTACAGTCTTACAGCTAGGTATTTGATATGGCCTCCTTAGAATTCAGGTTAACAGCCTTTCCTCTTAATCACTATCACAATTGCCATCAATTATGTGAGGAAACACTTTCCGAAGCAGAAAGGAAGGGACTTTCTGCCCTTCTTTTCTGGATGCCTGGTCCTAGAATCTGTGGATAGAGACATCTGGAGTTTGTGTTGACAGCCTCCATGCTACCTTGGCATGGAGGAGCTCTTCTTCTTTGTTTCTCTTCCCATACTTCCCCTGTTCATGGCCTGCCAATTCCAGAAGATCTGTTACAGGCCAACCTACCACTATGGAAGTGCATGTAGCCCTCAAGGACAGGTGAGCCATCTCACTGGATGCTCCAGGACTTGTCAGAAAGGACATGCTTTGGGCAGGAAAACGAAAGATTAGAAAGGATCTTGAAACTTAGATATGGGTTTCTGCATTAGAAAAATTTACAGGAATTCCTGGGCCTGCTCTGACACTAACCTCTCTCCTCTGATCCTGAGCCACTCTGAGGACTCACACTTGGCCTACTGTCCAGATGCACTGCTTCTATCCAATATTCATACTGTGTTCATTTGTTGACTAGACAAATTTCACTTTGCTAAATTCATTCAGATATTTAATTTGTGAAGTCAATATTTTAAAAATACTTTTTATTTGGAAATAATTTCAACCCCAGAGAAAGCTTCAAGAAAAAGTTCTCAGTGTGATAATTTTCCCCTTTTTTGGATGTTTAATTATCTGCAATTACCCTTCTTCCTAGTTCTTCTTAATTTTTTTAAAAACAGAACATTGCTCATCTGGCTTTGTCTGATGTTTCCTGATGAATGGATCCAGGCTCTGTTTTCCAAACCACTATGAACACGAATGATACTATGCCCTTCGCAGGTATCACATCTGGAAGGACATATTGTCTATCTGCTGACTGGTGATGTGTGCTAATTTTCATCATACAGGAAAGAGTTTCCCAATTTCTCTACTACATAATTACTCCTTTTCTCCTTTGCAATTAATAAAGTCTGTGAAGAGAAGCTTTACCATGCAAATATTTGATTCTTCACTAGTATTTTCTCCACATTAGGCATCCATTGATGATTGTTGCCTGAACAGTTCTTTACTTGATGGTTGCAAAAAGATAACTTTCCAACTCCACTGTCCACATTTGCCAGTTAGTTTTCAGTATTTGGGGGGAAACAACCCTATCTTCTGTTATTTACTTATTGACTGGTTATATCTTTACTTAACCTATCATTATTTATCTATTTATTATCCCTATATGCTCAAAATTCCCCTCTATAATTAGGGTTTGTATATTTTTTGTTGTTCTTGTTGCTCAGATTGTCCCTGAATGGACAATGGTAGCCTAACTAAGGGTTCTATATTATGAAGACATTCCTTGTAAATTTTTGAGCTCCTTCTGTCATTCTGACACTATTAGATGTTCAGTTTCATCTAATATCTATCCTGGCCCAGGTCTAGAATTGATCATTTCTCTGAAGAGTCTTGGTTCTCTTTAGTAATTTTAAAAATTAAGAGCTGTGCATCAAGTGTGTTCATGGTTACTATGGCCTTTATTTCAAAGACCTTTCTGTGGAAGTTGGTAGGAAATACTTGCATGTATAGAATGCATACACACATGTTGACATATGTACACACAAATTTACATACATACAGACATATGTACATACATACATACAGCCACTTCCTATTTTATTTTTAAAATTTTTTAATTTGTTCTTTTTAGATATACATGACAATAGAGTATATTTTGACATATTGTACACACATGCAAAATAACTTCCTATTCTGTGTTTGTACCTGATGTGAAATTAAACTTGTCATGTATACATATATGAACATCAGAAAGTTATGTCCGATTCATTCTACTGTCTTTCCCATTCTCATCCTCCTTCTCTTCCCTTCATTTCCCTTTTTCTAATCCAATGAACCTTTATTCTTCTCTACTCCACTTATTCTATGTTAGCATCCACATATCCGAGAGGACATTCTGCCTTTGGTTTCGGGGGACTAGCTTATTTCACTTAGCATGATATTCTCTATATGGTATTCTCCAAATACCATAATTTCATTCTTCTTTGTGGCTAAATAATATTGCATTGTGTACCACAGTTTCTTTATCCATTCATCTGTTGAAGGGCACCTACATTGGTTTCATAGCTTAGCTATTGTGAGTTAAGCTGCTATAAACATTGATGTGGTTGTGTCACTATAGTATGTTGATTTTAAGTCCTTTGGGTGTACACCGAGGATTGAGTAACTGGGTTAAATGGTGATTCCATTCCAAGTTTTCTGAGGAATCTTCACACTGCTTTCCAGAACCACTTTCTATTTTAGAGTCATGAGTTCACAATGATACTGCTCATTCTGATCTACCCCTACAAGTTTCATTCTTCCCTTCACCATTTCTAATTATAGGGCCTTTCTACTATAGTAAGACCCTTAAACCCCAACAACTTTGATGTACTTTTTGTTCAATCCTATACCACATTTGAATGATTTCTGAAATGCCTTGCCCATGCCACTATGAGAAGAAAATCTACTGAAAACAGTTTAGGATTTTTCAGTTCTTCAAAAGCCCACACTCAGTCAAATATTTTGTTAATAAATTACTTGCATTTATTTATCTGTTAGAGTTTTAGTCTTCAGTAAAATTATGGTACCCCTTTGAAACAGAATGGATTCATAATATTTTAAAAGTCTTCTTTCATTTTTAATTTTTTTCTTCCTTCTTTTCTTTAATTTACTTAAAATTTTTTTTAAAATATGTGGATCATGAGCATGCTCAGTGTGTTACTACTCAAAAAGACACTCATATATTCCCTCCATCTCATACCATGCCCACCTATTATAGTAACTAATTTCATTAAATTTGGGGTTTTTTAAATTAAATTTATTTTTAGCTGGTACATATAAATATTAAAATTGAATATATTAATAAAATAACAATGTTTTGATACATGCATACCTTATGTAATGTTTAAATCAGCATAAACATTCATTTCCTCAAATATTTATCATTTCTTCACGGTGAAAATATTGAAAATCTTTTCTTCTAGCTGAACTCAGGTGGTGTTTTAAATAGTTATCTCACTAATTTTTCCAATTTTTTGTTAATTACAGTTTAATGATTTCAGATTTATCATATTTAGCATTGCATTTCTTTTCATTTTTTAAAATTAAGCTTTAAAATATTTTGAATTTATGGCAAACTGAAGAAAATAAGTGAGGCATATAATACATGTTACTAGTTTAGATTAAAAAGCAGAAATATATGGTTTTATTTTTATCGTGCTCTTTTTTTGGGAAATTGTAGATAAAGTCAAAATCCCTTTGCTGTATCCCATATATCCTTGGAGTTCCACAGGCATTTCGAGGTATTCAGAAGGGAACTTATAATCCTTCCCAGGAAACTATTCACTTCTTGTGTTCCTTGATTCAGTTTCTCACCAGAGAAACCAAGAGATCATTCTCAAATCATTCATACCTCAAATATTCACTTTATTGCTGTGGTTTGGGCACTTGTCTTCTTTTAATTTGTAGGTTATTTTGCTCTCCTGATTTCTTACATCTATACTTGCCCTCTGTCTTACTCATTGCAGGGCGATTTTTCCCCCTACATCTCACATGTGTCATTCCTAATTAAAAAACCCTCCATAGCATTCCATCACTGTTCGTAAAGGACACAAAATCCTTATGATGAAGAACTATCAGTTCAAATCCTTTGCTCTTATATGGTGGAATAGTTTATTATAGAGTCTTCAGAGTTCTTTAGAAAATTTTGGCCTAAGTCCTTTATGAAATACATAATTTGAAAATATTTTCTTGTGGTCTGTTTTCTCTTTTAAAAAACAAATAAAACTTTTTAAACTTTTTACTTTGGATAATTTCAAACTTACACAAAATAATAATATTGATGTTATGAACCTTCGTGTATCCATCACCCAAGTTCAACAATTATAAACATATCATTTGTCCAACTTCAGGCTCCATAATCCTTAGGATATGGAGTAGTCATCATTAAAATATGTTATATTAGGAAATATCAGAGTACTTTGCATAAAGAAGTATTAATTCATTAAACTTCTCTTTTACTTACATAGACAAATGGGCAGATTTGATTCCAGGGGAGAAAAATATACCTGTTACTATGAATTGGAGACCAAGCCCTTAACACATGGGCCATTGGGAAACACTTACCCAAACCATGGTATTATCCAATACACTTTTTTTTTTTTTTACATAGTTGAAAAGTCTATAGGAACTTATACTTTAAAGCTTTTTAAAAGAAAGTAAATAATTTCCTAAGTGCCCCTAAATCCAGAATGTGGGACAAAGATGTAAAGATAGGAAGGGGGACCTGTTCTATACATTTTATATAACTTTATCTTATTTTTTATAACTTTATTTTGTTTTATATAATTTAATCTATAAATTTTATAGATCATGAAATTAATTAGTGTTAGTCCGCTAACCCTTCTGTAAGGTGAGTACAGTTATTTCCAATACACAGATGTTAAAACTGAAGCAAAGAAGAAATTAAGGTAGGGAAGCAGGGCCTGAAAACAATGACTTTTACCAACATGGACAGAAAAAAACAGGGCTTGGGATTTGAAAGCCAAGTTGAAAATTGACAGTGTGACTTCTGTGACTCTTAACAGCATCTTTTAAAAAGCAAAAGTTCTTAACTGTGCTTATCAATTTTTTCTTTCATGGATTTCACTTTTGGTTTTGTGTTTTAAAAATCTTTTCTAAACCCACATTCACAAAGATCGACTTATGCTTTCTTCCAAAAGTTTTGCATTTAATTTTATTGTACTTTCTAGGTTTATGTCTGTATGGTACAGATAGACATTCAGATTTTCGCATACGTATATCCATTTTTTCCAGTGCTATTTGTTGAAAAGTTTATCTTTTCTTCATAGGATTGCCTATAGACCTTTGTTAAAATTTGAAAATCAACATATGGGTCTATTTCATAGCGTTGATCTTTTCATTGAGATGCCATTACCATAATGTTTTGATTTCTGTAGCTTTGATCATGAAATTAAGTAGTGTTAGTCCTCTGTCTTTGTTAATTTTTTCTATTTTTTGTCTTTCAGATCTTTTGCATTTTCATATGCATTTTAGAAACAAATTGTGAATTTCTACAAAGCTTGCTGGTGTTTTGACTGAGACTATTGAATCTACAGATCAATTTGGGGAAAATTTACACTTTTATCATATTAATTTTCTGATCTGTAAACACAGTGTGTGGTAGATGTTCCCATTTACATAGGCCTTTTTAATTTCTTTCAAAAATTTTTATTTATTTCAGTGTTATGTTTGCATACATTTGATCAGATTTACATTTCCATTAGAATTACATATTTTTATGTTATAAGTCATATTGTTTTATTAATTTCAATCTTTGTTGTAGCTCTATTGAAATATAATTGATTTTGTATATTGACCTTATGATGAGTTTTTCAATGCAAGAGTAGCTATTATGTTCTTAAATTCCATGGGTTTTTTTACATGTATAATTATGTCATTTACAAATAAAATTAGCTTTATTTCTCCTCTTACCTATTTTTGATTTCTTTATTTGCTTCAATGAACTTACTAAACTCTCCAATGCAATGTTGAATATAGCTGGTGAATATAGTGTTCTATTTTTATTAGTTTTTGCTTCATGTACTTTGAAACTTTGTCATCTGTGTAAACATATTTAAAACATTTATGTCTTCACAAATTAGTCCTTGTTATCCCTAGTCTCATGCTTTACTATGAAATCAGTGTTGTTTGATATTAGTGTAAGCACTCTAGCTTTTTTTTGGTGTTACTATGTAAATCTTTTTCTATCCTTTTAACTTATTTTTGTTGTTGTATTAAAAGTTGGTTACTTGTTGGCAGAATAAGGTTAGGTCTTGATTTTTATCCAATCTTATAAAATTTTTAATCAGGATATTTAGCCCATTTTCATTGAATGTCATTATTAATATGTTTAGGTAGAGCTGGGATTATGGCGCAGTGGTAGCGTGCTCGCCTAGCACGTGGGAGGCACTGGGTTCGATCCTCAGCATCACATAAAAAATAAAATAAAGCTATTGTGTCCACCTACAACTAAAAAATAAATATTTAAAAAAATATATGTTTAGGTAGAATCTACCCTTCTATTTCTTTTTCTATTTGTCTCTTCAGTTTTGGTTTGCTCTTTTTGCCTTTTTCTCTTTCAATTAAACATTTTTTTACTATGGTAGAATTATGTAACATAAAATGAATCACATAAACTAATTTTATGTATATCATTCAGTGATATTAAGTGTATTCACACCTTTGGGCAACCATGACAACCATCAGTCCCCAGAACTTTTTTGATTGTATATTTTTATGGTTAATTTGTACCCACTTGTTGGCTTATTAACTATAACTAATTGTGCTATTTTAGTCATTGCTTTAGAGCTTACACTATTCATAATTTAACTTCTCATGGTGTATATTCAAATGATATCATATCATATAAAGTATAAAACTGTATACTTCTATTCTTCCACTTCAGGCCTTTGAGTTGTCATAACAGTCTGCTCTTAAATATGTTATAAATCCTCAATATATTGTTAATTTTTTTCTTAAAACATTCAATTATTTTTGGAAAAGATTTAAATAACAGGAAAAATGCTTTATATTTACCTATGTAGTTACAATTTTCAGTGTTCTTAGGTTTTTGTGAAGCTCCAGATTTTCACATGGTATTTTTTTCTTTCTGTCTGATATACCTTATTTTACATTTCTTATGGTGAGAGCATACTAGTGACTTATCTTTATCTTTTCTATGCTTGTAAAATGTTTTACCTTTAGTTTTGAAATATATCTTTGCTTGGGAAGAAGTTCTGGTTTGACAAGTTTTTTTTCTCTTAATATTTAAAAGAATGTTGCTCTGCTCCTTTCTTGCTTGCATTGTTTCTGACAAAAATTGACTATAGTATTTATCTTTGTTCTGATTTTATATCTGTTTTTTCCTCTGGTTGCTTTGGAATGTTCACTTTATCACTAGTTTTAAGTGGTTAAATAAATATTTTCCTTGGTGTAATTCTCTTCATATTTCTTTGTGGGGGATTTATTAAGGGTTTTGGATTCCTTATTTATAGTTTTCACCAAACCTAGCAATGCTTTTTCTACTATTCTACAAATAACTCACCCCACTATTTTCTTCACAGCTTTGATTACACATATGTTTGGCTCTTTAAAATCATTTTAAGTTTACTGATGCTCTGTTTATTTTTTCTTTTTAATACTTTGTTCTCTGTGTCTTATTTTGGGCAATGATTATTTCTATTTCTTCAAGTTTAGTAATCTTTTATTTTGCAATGTCCAATCTGCCGTTATCTCTACAAACTATATCCTTTTTTTCAGACATCGCAATTTTTCAGGTAATGATTTTATTTGGGTCTTTTGTATATCTCCTATTTCTCAATTAATATGTTCAAACTTTTGTTCTAGCTTCTTGAATATATGGGATAAATTATACCTGTTTTAAGATTCTTATCTTCTGATACAATCATCTTTGTCATTGGTATCTATGAGTTGGTTTCAATCGATTGATCTTTCTGTTCACTACTGATAGCATTTGCTTGTTTCTTTGCATGCCTGATAAATTTTTATTGGATATTAGACATATTAATTTTTATTTTGTTGTATTCTATATATTTTTATACTTCTATAAATATTGTGGAGAATTTCATTCTGGGATGTGGTTGCCATTTGCAAACAGTTTAATTCTTTTTTTATTAATTTATTTATTTAGATGCATTTCAAGTCATAGTATATATAGAGAGCTCAATTTTTCCATCTCTCTGATTGCAAACAAGATAGAGTCACACCAAGGATGTGGTGAAAAAGGCACAAACAATTTAATTCCTAAGGATTTTTCTTTTAAGCTTTGTTAAACTAGACTAGAGCTGTGTTTTAATTCAAAGTTATTTTTTCACATTGAAGTAAATATGATTTTTAGTATTCTAACTAATTCTCCCCTACAGTATAAGATTTTCCACTTTGATTATTAGTAATAGGTATCCAGTCCTTGGTGATTCTAGGCACTGTTTCTTCTAATTGTTTGCAGAGTTTCTTTTTCTAATTTCTTTACATTCATGCACCGGTTAATATTTAGCTGAATTCTCCAGGAATGCCCTTTGTAGATCTTTGGAGTTTCTTCTCCAAAGAAACTGGAGCTGTCTCCTGTGAACCACAATGCTATGACATTAACGTCCTTGAAGTTCCAGCTCCGTGTCTTCAATTAGGGAGACTGCAGAGGTGTACCTATATTGCCCTTGTTGTGCTACTCCTTGAAGCTTTGTCCAAGCAGTTAGTCGGTGAAGTAATAGGATTTATCTCATTTGGTTTTTATTTCAGTTATATTAAATTAAATTTTCCCTAAAGATGCCTCCAAATTCCCACATAGCAAGCTGCAACCTACTTTAAGATTTATAATGGATTTACAGTGGGGTTACATCTCCAAAAACCTTTCATGTGCAGAAAATAAGTAAAAAATGCATTTAATACACCTAACCTACTAAACATTGTAGCTTGGTAACACAGTACACTATAGAGTATCAGTTGTTTGCCCTCCTGATAAAGCAGCTGACTAAGGGTTGCAGTAGCTACTGCTGCCCAACTTCATGGAAGAGTAGCTTAACCATGTATCACTAGCCTGTGAAGAGATAACAATTCAAAATTTGTAGTACAGTTTCTACTGAATGCATATGGTTTTCATACAATTTTAAAGTTAAAAAAATCATAGAGACGTTGGGAACTATGTGAATTCTTTTAACAAGGAGCTGAGTCTCAAACAATCACAGTAGCTGCAATTCAGCCAATTACAAGCTTCCAACTGATCACGCTTTGTCCACATAAGGCAAATGTAGAGCTGTAATCAATCTAGCTGTTCCTGTAGGTCATTTCCTTTATCTGTACATCATGTTATTCTCTGTCTAAATACTGCCTGGCCATGTTGCTGGGTGGGTTCAGAGTGCTGCACAATTCATGAACTGATTTTTGCTCAAATAAACTCTGCTAAGTTTACTTGGTCTAAAGTTTTTGCTAACTACTACAATATTTTTGTAATGTTGACATGCAGTATTTTTGAATGCCATAGTTTCATATAATGTCTCCCCTTTTACATGTTTCAGTCAGGGGGATAAGTCCATTTTCTGTTACTTCATCTATTTCAGAAGTCTGGGATTAGTTTATTTTAAATGTTCTCTAGGTGTTTATAATTTGTAGTCAATTACAGGGATAGTGTCTACACTACAAATAGAATGGTTTTGGTAAAAGCCAAATAGCTGATATTGATTCAGCTATGAGGGGGAAAAATACTTTTTCAGAGTTGTTTATTCTCCCAGTCAAGTACTAACCAGATCTGACCCTGCTTAACTTCCAAGATCAAATGAGAAGGTGTGCATTCAAGGTGATATGAACATAGAGTTGCTCAATTCTCCATGAAAGAAGGCTACTGTTTTATTGTTTAGAAAAGAGGAGACCAAATGAATCTTTTTGAACTTGTTGGATTGTGATAATGATCAATATCATTATACAAGTTCTCATTTATAATTTATTTTGTTTTACAAAGTAATAATTTAAAGTGGGAAGGTGATTCCTAATTAGACATTTTGAAAAAAAAAAAAGCTAAGAGGCAGAAATGCCTAAAATCTGGACTCTGACTGATGGAAAAACACAGAGACAGTGGATAGAAGTCAGGAACATGGTAAGAAAGGTGATTTTACATACTAAGTGCTCTTCTCGACATTATCAAGGTCATATAAATTACTTCTAATTCATTGTCTTTGTAGTAGTCAGCAAACACTTCCTATTCCCTATTCTATTGTATAGAATCTATCCTATTGTATAGAATCTTTGAAACTATCACTATAGGAAACAGAATTCTGTATAGAATAGGGCCTTTCCCTGAAGAAGTTGGAACAGAGGTGGAAGTTCAGGCTAGTGAGACAGTTTAGGCTAATCCAGGCTGACATATTTGTAAGTCAATACTGCAATCTCAAGGGGACCGTGTGCAATATGCTATATACTTTTTTGCATTAGCTCATTTAATCTTTACTGTTATTCTATGAAGTAGCTAAGGAAAGTAAAATACAGATAGTTTAAATCATTAGATTCACTGCCTATCATGAAGGACTTTGAGAATAGGATTTCATCATTCAGGATGAAGCATTTGATTGTCCAAGTTGAAATAAGAATTTTCACTTACGACTTCTCTTTCTCATAGAAATTTCTCTGGCCAAACATAAGGGAAGTCCATGACCAATTGCAGTGAACTAAGCAAGCTCATTGAATGTTTGGGGGTGGAGGCCCCCACATATGCACATCTCCTCTACCAGAAAGTAATTCCCATTGAGGAGAGTCTGTTTTATGTTTCATTGCATCCCTAGCATTTAGAATAGTGCCTGGCATGTAATAAATGCTTAATAAATACTTATTAGATCAAATGAAAGAATGTGTATAAGCCAGTAAGGGCTAAAGAGGATTCAAAATAATCCTGCATGTTCTGGCTTCTTTTTTCTCCCCATTATCATCCATCACAAGACACCTATCTGGGATCCTGATCTAATAAAGAATTGTACCATATAGAAATTAATTGCTTGCCAGTGACCCAATTTTCCTCATATATAAGGCCACCTAAGGATACCCAGTGTGGCCTCATATTGCCCCGAGGTTGGCCTTGTCCCAGGCACAATGAAGCCAGCCTTGCTGAGTTGTTGGAAGAACTGGAAATAGCAGCCGTAATTCTTGGACCTGAGCCTATCCTCGTCTCTCTCTACTGGATCAAGTTTCCTAGTTTATAACTAATAGGACAGCTCCAGTACTCCCAAAACCAACCTTCAAGTTCACATGCTTGACCAAATAATTTTTCATGTTTCCTAAAAAATATCTTAAAGACAATGTGACAAATTGAACTCTCACTTCCCTTGCTAAAATTATCCTTCTTTAGGTTAACAATCAGATTTCTGATTCAGTTTTCAGTTGCCCTGCCTAAGAAGGCATATAAATTTAAATCAAACCAGGACTCTAGCTGTTAAGACCAACTCTCTACCATCATTTGTTAAGAGACATTTAAGACATTTAAGAATGTCTCCTAACATTAATGCTGCTGATGATTTACTCTTTGGTATAGACCAAACAGAATGTTACTGTAGAATGTACTTAGCAGTGCTTGATTCTCCATATGTACAATGGTTTGGTAGAAAGGAAAGGAAAGGGTGGTGTGCTTGGGAACCAGGAATTATAAGGTCAAACAGAAAAGGGTCTTCATTGCACCTGGCCAATGATGACCACATATATTGTGGATATAACAACTTGATCTTCTTGTAGAGAAGATCGGAAGTATTTTGAAGTAGTATTTACTTTTACATCAATACTATCTGTGATATAGACTTGTACATGGAGTAATTGGATTATTTTCATATAAATAACATCTGACTATGATCCCAGGTGGGAGAAACAACTAAGAAATAAAACCAACCACTCCATGCCCTTGTTTTATCAGAAATCTTGTTTGATGTGGCTGCACAGCCTTCCAACCCCAAATGAATGAAAAAAATTGCTTATTGTATCACCTTCTAAAATATAAGGGAAAATTTATATCCAAGAAATCACAAGAAGTGTCATCAAGCAATTCATTAACAAAAGAGTTGCTTGAAGAATTTTAGTTTTAGTTTCTTTTGAAGGTCACAGATTACATGCTACAGATAAGGAAAGAGGGAATGAGAGGAGTTAAGAGCTGAAAAACAATCTTTTACTGATCTTCATATTTATAATATAAATAGTACTATTAGTACCACACTCCTTAGAGCCCCCTACATGGGTTACATGTGACCACTGTTTGGAGAAGCACCACTTAACAGCGGAGACTGAACTATAACTAAAGATGTATAGGGGTTGGTGAAAAGAACACAGAAACAGATATCAAAAAATATAGTTTTAATTCCTGCTTCAATCCTTCTTAGCTATGTGTTCTTGGGCATGTCACTTAACGGGCTTATGCCTCATGTTTCTCATTTGTTAAAGACACTGCTATTACACAGTCTGCATATTTTGTAAAGCTAATACATACAGAAGTTATATGTGAAGATTAGACTGTCAAAATACTAGCAAGTGTTACCAGATGCATATCTTATGAAATCATCGTTTTCTTTCCTCTGGGCCCAGGCATATAAGAAAGACCATGAAAGAAGTATGGAAGTTTAAACATGTTCTAATAGTTCTTTCAAATCCTTTATGACTGGATCCTTAGGTAAGCATATCAAAAAGGCTTAAAATGTGTACTGAAGTCTTCTGGAGTTTGTTAGCATCTTTTATCACAGATTACAAATTCCAGAGAAGAGCAAGCTGTTGGGTGGAATGACTTATTTTCTAGAAGTGAACACTTTCAAAAGAATAGGAAGCCATTTATTTTTGGAAATAGTTGTAGTAGTAGAAGAAGAAGAAAAGAAGGAGGAGGAGGAGGAGGAGGAGAAAAGAAGGAGAAAGAAGGAGAAGGAGAAGAAGATCCCTACTTTCTTAACCTATCAGTGAATGCATTTATTATGAGGTCTAAAATAAGAGAAGTAAACAGTCCTGGTTAATTTAGCATAATTGGAACATCAACAACTCAATATATTAGAAGAGTTCATTTAGCAATATACAATGGAAACGTTCATCTTACTTTTTCCTTCTGTAGAAAGTGTTATTTTTTAAGAAAATTCAAGAACTGGTAAAATTTCTCCAGTACCTTGACCCACTTGTGGAATCACTGAAAGCTGGAACCAGAAAACACCATAGTGATGGTATAGTCTATGTCCTCAGATCACTGGCTTCCTACCTCATATCTCAAACTGTTTCATAAATAAGGCTAAATATGGACACAGGAAGTAGATGATCCAGTGTCAAACAGGCAAGTTAGTAGAAACCTTGGAACTAGAGATCTGGTCTCCTGCTTTTCTATCAAAAGCCCTTTCAACCATATTCTTCTTACCTAACTCCTTTTGCTGACTGCTTCAAACTAGGTAAACCAAGAGTCACCTCATATGCTGTATTTCTATGAGAATTCATATTTTAGAGTTGATGAGTCATGTATTCCAGTATCTCCTATCTTAGAGGAAACAATAGAAGGTAGAAACATCAAGGAAATCTTCAAAGTCATATGGGTAGATAAGAATGAGCTAGGAATGAAATGAATCTTTTTGTTCACTTTGGTTCAATATTCTTTCTATCACATGGCCATCTCCTCTCTTGAATGTTCTTATCATGTCAGTATCTGAAACATTCATTCTCTTTGGAATGTAGTTATGGCCTATGGTCATCCCAAAGGAAGCAAAGAAACCTAGAAGGCTGTGTCAGGTTCACTCGTGCTTCCTTAATCCTATTCCTATTTGAAAAAGTACAATATGGTATTTGCCATCAGACGTCTTCAGACTTTTCCATGATATTATTTGTGGATAAATAGCCTTGAAAACACAGTGAAAATTTCTCCTTGAAATTAAACAGATCAAATTTAGTAACTGATTATATCATTCTATTCCGTGAGATCAAAAGCTAGGTCAGATTCATACCTAACACATTTCCGTGGAGTGAACGAGTGCATTACTTTGGATGAAGTCACATCCTAGTTCTATTTCAGGTGATGTGATGCTTTCTATAATGTGATTTCAACAGAAATGTGTAACAATGGTATCTGAAAACCTAAGATCATATAAACTAAACAATAAACTAAGTTGCCTGATTCTCCTTCTTTTTAAAATATGTTCTTACAATTAAAAAATGAAAGCAAGAATATCAGTATGAAAATGAATGAGATTCTTGAAATTTATTCAGTTTGATTAACATAGGCCAGACAAATTAAAACAAAGTTAAATCCCTCCAATCTCTGACTCTTGGAGCCATGATTTTTCTGCTCTAGCAAAATTCACCCTCATGTTTTAAGTCTATCCATTATCCCTAGACTAGATGTATTTTTCTTTGTGCTTCCTCCTTGCCCTGTACATATATACTTCTACCCAAGGAGCTGCCACAAGGTTTATTTGTTTATCTCTCTAATTACAGAAGGATTAGAGAAAGGATTTAGTCTTTTCCTTACACCCATCTCTTGTACTTATCACACAGCCAAGGAGATGACTTGGGCTCAATAAATATGTATTTGTTGAATAAAAGTTTGAATAAACAAGTGAATAGTTATCACCATTTGATAATAATGAGCACAAATGACTACCTGTGTTTCTAATTACTATAGTATGAACAGAAATATGTAGATATACCCACTACAGTAGCTTATTCTCAGTACATAACCCATAAAATCCAAATCTTGTAAGAAACAACATAAAAACCCAGAAAAAAATGTTGTAATATGGCATGCGATTTTCATTAAATTTCAGAAATACAAACTCTTCATCATTTGGGGAATCAGAGACAGATAATGGCCCAATCTCAGCCAAACAGTGCTATTATAACCACAAACAACTGAACTCAATGCACATTCCAATTTCCCTTGTGATTCCAATTAAGATCACATCAATTAAGTGAACTTATCATTTTGTATCATGGAGTTCTTGAAAATTGCATAAAATTCAAGTTGGCATTTTCTCCCTTCCCCGATAAGGAAGGAACATGATTGCATCACACTGATTGCATATTTAGTTCTCAAAGCAGCTGCACACACATTACAAGCAATATAGAAAAACAGGGGGAAAATGTGTAGAAGCTACAAAAACCAACACATTTCTGAAACAGCATCTTATGGGTAGTTGATTCTAATTAAGAAATGACTTAGAAATATGGATCCGGTGAGGAGTGGGAGCTGTAGGGGAGAATAGGATAATTATAAATTCCCCTTCCTGGCAAATCCAAAAGTCAGAATCTTTGTTTATAGAACCTTAAATGAACTTCCCTAGTGACAGCTAGTGACAGTGATGGAAAGATGGAAAGGAAAGATTTCAGCAGGATGGAAAGATTTCCCCAATGCCAGTCCAACCAGGGCAGCATCTCTGGGTTGGGAGTGAGGAGGCGGGTGGGCAATTGTTGGTTATACATCCCTGGGGACAGAGCTCTGATTTCTGCGGTTACCATCTTTCGACCCATTACCAAACCTCACAGTGTCCAGATAATTTCCAAAATAGCCTAGGACAATTTTTGAGTGATGGCAAACATAAGGATAACAGGTTCACCTTTCTGCCTGCACAGTCACAGTTTATAAGAGGTTGGGCCATGAAGCCAGACTAGCAGAGTTCAAATGCTGGCTCTGCCTCAGACTAAGCTCCATGACCTTGAGTGGTCTCAGTGCCTCACTTCCTCCTTTATTAAATGGAGAGAAAAATAGAGGCTCTCCTTTCTCTGTTTCTTCTTTAAATTAATATAACTCTATGTAACAGCTGTTGTGACTAGAGATTTTAAAATTACACAAGTGATCATGAAAGCACTCTAGTTGATAAAAATTCAAAGAATACTTGAATTCATAGGGTAAAAGTTAAAACTGCATTTCTAACTTCTTCCGTTCTTCCCAAATCCCATTCTTCTGCATCTCTAGTTTGGTATGTAATTTTAAGTCTTTCACATTTAAGTACATATTAAATGCATATATTTATGTATTCGTTAGTATGCATATTATTTTGTTTCCACTTTTGTTTTTAACAAATGAACCAGAAAATCATTTTCCTTCCTGCAAACAATTGCAATTGTTGCCTTGGGATATTAGTGTTTGAGTCCCAGCCAAGGGCCTGCAGGTGGGAGGGATCAGCATGAATGTCCCTGTCCGAAGGCCAAGGGCAATGATGACCTTCACAAAGCCTCAGCCCTAGCCTGAGCCCAGCCTCACCATGTAGCCACAAGTACAGTAGAAGCACAAATGGGCCATTGGCTGTTGAGCCTGCTGCTGACAGGTGCAAGTGCCACGTATCACATGAGTCCTCTAAAAATAGGGTCAAGAAATAAAGGGTCTCATGTCCTGCCCTCTTGGTGGCCTATAATAAAATGTTCACCTTGAAAAACACTTAATGGAAACACTGTTTCCACATAATATCACTTGTGTCTGCACTGACAGTGTATGGAGTTCTTTGAAAAATCAGCTAATTGCTGTGATTGAACTAATAAATTTGGGATCACTTAGCTTTATCATAGATCTCCTGAAGGAAAAGAAGGAGAGAAAAAGGAAGGTTTGGCAGGATGATATCTGGCTCTTTCAATTCTCCCAGGCAAGTTTTGTCTGGGAGTGCCTCCTCCTATCAGACTTCCTTAGTTGTATCTTTTCCTTCTTTTGCAGAAATTCTGCAAACATAAGAGATTTTTGACTAGTGGGTTTTTTTTTAAATTTTTTATCTGTTCTAATTAGTTACACATGACAGCAGAATGCATTTCAACTCACTGTATACAAATGGAGACAACATGTATGATTGCCTATTGTTTTGATAGGTCTACTGAAAGAAAACACTGGGCTTTCACTTCCTGCTTTCCATTTTCAAAACAAAAGAGAGAAAAGAGCTCTTCTATAGGAATTGATTTGGCAGGATGAATTCTAAAGTCAAAACAACTAAACAAGTCTTATTCCCCACCTAGGCTGCGGTCAGTACCGCACTTTGGTGTGTTCAAGGAACACATGAGCACAAAGTACTTAGCAAATGCTACCATTGCTCATTCAGCAAGCATTTAGCTGAGCACTTGCCGAGTGTGGCTTAAGAAGGGTACACCACAGTCTTAATTCAGAGTGGTGGGCAAGTCCCACCACTTGTATAATCACAAGGTGATTATACAGGTGACACTTTCCCGTGGACATGCTCTACAACTTTCCCTACTTTGATAATCCAGTTCAGAACTGACATGCTGTTGTGTCTAGCGGTATTATTTTTCTACTAAATAAATGCATGAAAAAGAGGAGCAATCAGGAACAATAGCAATTGGTTATCAATTGAAAATTACAAAGGATAGAATATCAATATTGAAGAAAATGTCACTCTAATCATTTCAAATGCCCCAGCATTTATATATGTGTTAATCTTAAGGAAGAGTAGTTTGTTGTTGTTTCTTTGTGATTTTTTTTTTTTTAAGACAGCATGTTGCTTTATTGCCCAGGCTGGCCTTAAATTCCTGGGTTCAAGTGACTCTCCTCCCTCAGCCTCCTGAATAGCTGGAATTAAGGAGGCATACCACTGCATTGGCCAAGGTTCTTTCTTCTTCCTTATACTGATTAGTTTTGAGACTATATATATTAGATTGGAAGAAGCTGGAATAGTGTGGAAAAGAGGTTTTAGGCATGAGCCAAATCACCCATAAGAACTTGCTCAATAATTCAGATCCACCTTTAAACTTCAACTCATTTGCATTCTTTTAGTAATTACTCTACTACTGTCATGTGATTTTTTTCCCCAGTTGTTTTGTGTTTTTATGCCTTTTTTTTCCTCAATGAATTTTTAAGTTTCTTAAAGATGGGCACTCTAAATTTTGATAATCTTGTATTGGGGTTTTGGTAAATCCTTTCAGGTTGGCTTTGCAAGTAATTGCCATGAGTGTGATGTGCACCCCTCCCTACCCTCAGAGAGACTCTGCCAGCTCTCCCATGGCTGTCGTGCTGCCCCCTGGCAAGGCAGTGACTCTTTGATGGGACAGCAGATATAATGGAGGATCTGCATATATCCCATTCAGTCTATCACCCAGGCCTCCAACTTTCCAGTTCCCTTTCAAAGTCATAGTCAGCTCCTGAAGAAGGGAATTTCCCTTGGCTGGAAGCTCATGGACCTCAGCCTACATTCCTGAATGCCACAGTTACTACACAGCCATCTGTATGGTTAATGTCATGGATGTCTGGAACATCTGGGCTGCCTTTGGACCAAACCCTCTCAATCATGTGCCCAGGCTGCTTCATGTGATCGCCTCATGGGGGCAGGTGAGGTCATCATGAATTGAACTATTTTTGAAAAGGCCACTGGCAGAAAGTCTCCTCATCCTGCATTCTTCATTGTCCATGCCAAGGCTTTTGTGGAGATAATGAAACCGAAGTCAGAAAGAAAGCAAAGCCAAGGCAGCAGAGGCAAAGTATGCACAGTGGCAGAACAGGAGGCAGGAACGGGGGCAATCTGTTTCCAATACTAACACCAGCTCCAGCTGTCTTCAGAAGAGTCCTTGTAGGTCTCATGCCTCTGCCTCTGTGACGTGGAGCAGGACAATAGCTTTTACCTGATACACTGGTAATAAAACATGTAGGAGATGCTCAGCCTTATGGTCTTTTCCCTCAGGTTTGGCGCATGCACTATTTATTCATTAGCCATTCCATTTATAGAGTTATCAAAATGTTTCAGACTGATTTGTATTTGTCAAATCCTTGTATTGAAACAACAATCCTGAGAGACAGAAAGACTTCTTGTTTTATAGAAACTGAAGCATAGAAAGGTGAAATGAATTCTAGGACTACAGAAAAAGTTCATAACAAAGACAGGACCTGATTCCAGAAGAGAAAAACAGTAGTGTTTCTTAAGGTTATTTCATTTTGTAAAGGGCCCAAATTCATTTTAATTTGAAGTAGTCATTAGTTACTGATGATGAAAACTGGCTTTCCTCCTCTGAGTACATGGAAGAGCACTGCATTAGTCAGGGTTCTCTAGAGGAACAGAATCAACAAGAAGTATGATTATAAGAGGGGGATTTATTAGATTGGCTTACACAGCCAGAAACCGGAAAGTTCACAATAGCCGTCTGCAGGCTGGAGAGCTGGATAAACCTGTAGCTGCACAGTCCAAGATGCTGATGCCTCAGAACAAGAGAGGTCAATGGTGCTACCCTAGTCCAAGACCGAAGGCTTCTGGAAACTCCCTGGACAATCACTGGCAGGGTCCGCTTTGGAAGAAAGAAGAAGCAAGAGTCTGATATGCTCAGGCGATCACAGAAGCAATCAAGAATCTGTTCAAGAAGAATGGAGCTTGCCTCTGCTGCTGCTTCCTTGTTTTTCCAACTTTTATTCCATCCAAGCCACCATCCTATTGGACAGTGCTGCCCGCGCTTAGGAAGGGTCTCTATTTCAGTTCACTATCCCACATGCCAATCATTCCTAGACACACCCAGATGCCTCTTATCATTTTCATCTATTAATCCAATCAAGTTTACAATTCAATTAACCATTACACCCACCGCACCCCCACCCACAACTTATAGTTCAGTGAGCCTAGTGCCTAGTTCTATGGAGGCCAAAAGTCTTCAAGAACCAGGGCACAATTTTCTTAATTCTTTCTCTGCTGGCTACACAAGCCCATACTGTCAGGATTTGTAAGGCTCAATGTGGGAATAAATAAACCTTTGCTGTTTGTTTCCAACCACTAAAGTTTTTGGACCTGTTAGTTGTTACATCATAACCTAACTTACCTGACTGATAAAGGATCATGAAAATGAACTTAAAAGTTCCAAAGTATGTTAGAATAAAAATTTTTCATGAAGGGAGTTGAAAGCCAAACTCCCTATCATCTCTACTCAGAGGTCTTTCATCTACTTTTAGTGTGCATTTAGTCCAAGTAAATTTTAGGCATGGCTCTCTCTAAGATATTACCAGGTGGTATTTTAGCTATCCACTTAACTATTTATTTGAGTACCTCCAATAATGGGGAATTTGTCATATCCCCAAATTATTTCCTTTTTTGTTGTTATTGTTTAGAAATCAGTAGTAAGAACTCTTTAAGCTAAGTCGATATATTACTATGATGCTTATTCAGATGTCCTATTTGTTTTCTCCAAAGTCACAAAGAACATGTGTCATTCTTATTTAATCTTTCTGAATAATTTATACAGCACAAACTCCCTAAATTACTTCTCCATGTTGAACATTCTCTAGTTCCTTCAACCATTCCTTTTGTTTGAATTATTTTGAGGTCCTTGATCATTCTTTCTTTCTCATTAGGATAGGTTCAGTCTTTAAATATATTATCAAAATATGGCACCCAGAAGTACACGTAGTATTATTGAAAATGTGACTTAACCCATGTGCAATAAAGTAACATTATTTTTGGGGGGTGTACCAGGGATTGAACTCAGGGGAACTGAATCACTGAGCCACATCCCCATCCCTTTTTGTATTTTATTTAGAGACAAAGTCTCACTGAGTTACTTAATGCTTTGCTGTTGCTGAGGCTGGCTTTGAACTCACAATCCTCCTCCCTCAGCCTCCTGAGCTGTTGGGATTACAGGCATGTGCCACTGTGCCCCACAAAATAACACTATAACATTCTGAGTGTCCTTATTCCATTAACCCTACTTTTAAGAAAAACAAAATGCCCCAGTTTAAATCCATTAGCTCTTGTTACTTTGATTACCAAACCAGCTACACCTTTAGCTTGGGGCCATTCACTAATCGTAACATGATATTTATGAATTCATCACAATCTTTGATATAAAGTTTAACTGGACACTGGCCAGATAGAGTCCTGAGAAGCTCCAGGGAAGACATCAATCTGGTAGGAAGGATTCTTTGTGTTAAGTCACTAAGCATTTTCATATTCTCCCAGCTGTACTATCATGCACTTGCACTGCTCTGTCCAATACAAAAGGTTGTTTATGAATTCTTCACCAAATTACAGATACGTGATTACTCTTTTCCCATAATGTACCAATGTAATGATAAACTATCACCAAAGGACATACGGTTACCTTGATATGTTCTTCTTTTACTAAACATTTACTGGTTACTAATGATCACTTTTCTGTGTCTAAGCACATAAAACTTGCTTGAGAATTCTGCTTGGGATCACAAACATGCTTGTCAGTTTGTCTACAATTTTCCCCTTTGAATTATTCTACCATCGTTTATCTGACATATGTCCTGTTTGCCATGTCTTCTTGAAGAAAACAGAATATGACTTGGCAGTGTTATTTATATCTAACTGCTAGGTGTCTACCCTGCTGTGAAATTTGTTACAATCGATAGACAAAAACACATTGAGATCAACTTGTACTCTCATTTTTTTTTACTTATTCTAGTGGATATTTGTTCTATTCTTGTTGGAAAAAATCATTCTATCTGAGAAGATAGATGTGATTTCACAATTTGAGTTTAGGAGCTTATTACTTGGTGAATTGAAGAAACTAGGGCTCCTCTTGTTGGGGGCTCATGAATTTGCATGCAAAATTTTTGTGAATATTTATGATAATGTTGCTTTTCTCCTCTCCATTTCTCCACTTGACATCTTCTCTTTCTACCCACTTGCTTCCTTCTAAACCCTTCACTGTCTTTGGTCTATAACTTGATTAGATTCTTAGATGGATCTATGACCCTATAACTGTTGAAGGAAAAAATTTCTCTCATCTTTTCTAGTGCTTAAGAATTCTCAATATGTAGTAGGATATTCAATACGCTTCTGGAGAGTGAATAAATAAATAAATATCTTAATGTTGTTCTAGCTTTCCCAAGAAATAAGCTACAATTTTCTCAGTCTTATTCATGCTCCAAATGTGTCTTTAAAAGCAACCTTTCCCCTGAGCTCTTTTTAAGCTTTAATTTTTCTGACATTATGTCTGCTTGCATGTTGCACTCTTTTTTTTTTACAAATCCATTGCTTTTATGATCTTCTTATCTTTCTTTGCATGAGTTCACATTGATTTCTCTAATTAAAATAATTCTTTCCTGTCCTTTTGGGATGAACTTCATGCACTGTTTTATGCATAGTTAAGAGCCGGTTGAGGCTGTTGGGGTGTGCCATTCAGAGCTCTGTACCACAAACCCTATGGCAAAGACAATAGTTATTAATGACTTTCAGAAGCTGTGACCTCAAATCCAGCCTGTGTTCATGCAGAGATGGTGCTTCCTTCAGGCTGCTCTCAGCCAAAGCCTGAATGGTGAGGCTACTGAATGGTACTCTAGGCTGGACCAATCCAGCCCAGTCAACAGTGAACTTCTGTAATGGGTGCTTGCTGCTCAGTAACAGCCCAACAACTTGGTTGAAATTTTCTTTACAACACCCAACATGGTGATCTTCGTGTAGTCTAGCCTGACAACCCCACTCTCTAGGGTAATCTGTCCCTTTTTGTTTCTCATATACAATGAAATGTGATGTAAGAAAGGAATTCAAAGGCCTTGGACCTAGCCTGCCAATTTGACTCCTTACCTTCTTGGTCTTTTGTTTTCTAAGTTGCCACTGGGAAAATAGGGAGACCAAAAGTCAAGTGCCATTTCCATAAACTGACCCATCTTGTATTTCAGGGTTGCTGAGGGAGATTGCCTTTTCTTTGCCTTAGAATGACATACTCTTTTGCATTAAGTATCCATCATGAGATGTTACATGAGATGATAAAAACTACTATTCTTCCATCTCAGGATTCCTTTTTCTATCTCTATCCCATGCCTATCTGGGGGAAAAAGGTCTAACTTCAACAGATGTTTTGAAAACAATCCACCATAGGGATTCTTCTGTTTTTATAGCTTTTTAAAAAATTTCTTTGGATGAGAAGTTAGCTTCTAACATTGGCTACATGGGGACCATTCAGCAAGATATAAAACACCAGTGCTGGTGGATGAACACAAGATCTCCATTTCTAGGAAAGTCAGTCTCCAACTGATATGGCAATAAATAATAAACAATAAACAATGCAACAATGAAAAGACAAAAGAAAATAAACCCTGATCCACTCCATTTGGAAAGACCGGCCCTCTGATTTCTCCATCTGATCTGTGAAGAACTGAAAATTAAAGTAGAAATACTCAGAGTGTATGATGCAAGGTGGTAATAAAACAAAAAGCCAATATTGGGGAAATGTGGTTCAAAAAAAGACAAGCTATTATACAACTTGTTGACATGGTTGGCTGTTAAGAACCTGTCAAAGGTCAAAATCTCCCTAATGTGGTCAATTATTTTTAATCTGTTCAATTATGAAACCAAAGTCTTTGTTCCAAGTGATAACATTTATGTAAGCATGATAGGGGAGGTTTTATAGTCCTCTGGAATAATCTTAAGTCTCCTTAAATTACTCCATTGGGTGGCCTTCTATTCTGCTAATGACAGGATTAGTCAGGTCTCCCTCTCTAACTCTCACTGAATGATTGATAGATAAACTGAACTGTGCTTCTAGAGGCAATCAAATATTGGTGGTGTTAACTGAAACATTGGGATCAAGACCTGCTTTCTTCATCCTCATTGCTATCCTGGTAGAAATATTTCTCAAAGAAAGCCAGTAATACTTTTCTTCTACCACCTCCCCCTTTTTTCCACATCCCTCCTTGTCTAATTTTCTCCTTCTGCTGTACTCCCTTCTCCCACTTCTCTCTCTTTTTGGTTTAAGACCCCAGCCTATGTCCTAGCCTTTCTAGATAGCTCTATGAATCAGTTCCCTTGGCTTCCCAACCCTCTGAGGAAAGCATTTGGATCTGGCCTGGCTGAAGGGTGCCACAGGAGGAAATTTTTCAGGTCACAGTCTGGGCTTTCTCTGCCCGAGTGGATGTATTTGCAGAGTGGATGGATGACCTTCATTCCCGGACACCCAGAGGGCCAATCAGTCTGTTCTTGCTCCACTGAGAAAACTGAATAAAGTGCTTGCCACTTGAAATGAGAGTAAAGCATAAATAACTATAAAAATAAGCAACCCCCCTCAAAGCCCAGAAAAAGCTGAAGCACTTTGTATTTTAGGGCATCCAGAGTCTGGCAGATGACGGAATTTTTTCTCGTGTTTCTTCTGACAATGTTAAAAAAACTCACTTCACTGGAAAAGATCTCTGCCAGGTCAGAGAGCATGTGTCCATTTGCACCCAGCCGCATGCTGCCCCTGGCGTGTTCTCTTCTCTTCATAGTGCGGGGTCATTGCTTCCACTCGAGTGGATGGTAGTATGCTTATATAAACATCACCTGCCAGGAGCCCCTGGCCTATGCTCCTGGGTCTGGACAACCTCACTGCCCTGACAGACATGACTGTGAGGTCATGGACACCAGGACAGCTTTGTCAGAGTAGATCCTGCAGGAAATGCAGGCTTAAGAATAGGAGAGATGTCCATCTGAGAAAACCTCCAATAGGAGATGGTTCTTAGTGGGTTTCTTAACAGTGGTCTACTTCACCTTTTGAATATAGCCCTCACTGCACTATGGCTTATTTTAAAAGGGACATGTTTTTCTTTGCCTCTTTTCCCTTTCCCCTTCCCTAACCTGGGGACAGGGAAATAAGATTACCTTATCCCTTCCTAGGCCCAATTATCTGACCTTGAGCACACACACACCACAGGAAGGAGATGTGAAGGGAAGATCTAGGAAATGACTATCTCTCAAATTAACAAGTGAATTTCAACACAACTTCAAGGTGTACCTGGGACTCCCCATCAGGGTGAAGAGCTTCTTTAAAAGCCCTCTGTTCTTCCTGATGGGTGGAATCACAGCCTTTGGATAGGAGTCCCCTGTGCTTCTCCTTTGCTAGCAAAGCAATAAACCTTTTCTCCTTTTTCTCAAATACATGTCTTCCTTATTAAATTGGCATCAGGGATAAGGACTGAGCTTTTGGTAACAGGTTCTCCCACCCAGCAGGACCCCTGGGGATGCTGCTGCCACAGGGAAGCCTACTTTTGTCTTTGTAGACTAGTTCTTCTGACTCTCTATAGATGACCATAGTAAGTTATTTCTGTGCTCAGTAACTTTCAATCAATCTTCCTGAAATCTGTCGAGGAAGAACCTGGAAATAGGAAATCAAGAATCCAGAGGGGCCACACAGCTCTGCAATCTGTATAGCCTTGGGTAGGTCACTGGCTTTCTGAGGGTTTCCATTTCCTTCTGTGGCAGGTTGGAGTCTTGATGGCTTCTCAGTTTTCTGGCTTTGAACTCTAGCATTTTTTTTGACCCTAGCAACCAGCAACTTCTGACTGCTTCTCCAGCATATTTTGACCACCTCATCTTCAGGAAGGAAAGACATATAACAAAAGGTGAATGTCTGTAACTTATAACATAACCGTCCTTTCACATCTGCTTGCACGTATACATTCAGCAGTGACAATTGGACACATCTGAACACAATAGCCATATTCCCAAGTTCACTGAACCTGTGTCAATGTACTTGTACAAAACCTAACACAGGTTCATTGAAGAGTTTATTCTCATCAGGCACTATTACTCTCCTGTGAATAGGAAGGGAAATTAATTTCAAAATAAAAAAACCTTAGCCAGGTGCGGTGGTGCACTCCTGTAATCCCAGCACTTTGGGAGGCTGAGACAGAATTGTGAGTTCAAAGCCAGCCTCAGCAATGGCAAGGCACTAAGCAACTCAGTGAGACCTTGTCTCTAAATAAAACACAAAAATAGGGCTGGGGATGTGGCTCAATGGTCGAATACCCCTGAGTTAAATCCCCAGTACCAAAATAATAATAATAATAATAATAATAATAAAACCTTTTCAGAAGAAATTATCTGCACTCCAGCTACTGACCTAAGTGTTGAAATTCAATTATATTGGGAGAGATCACAATTAAGATGCAGCTGAATTATTCCTCATTTATGCAAATGAGAGCTCTGATTGCAATGAATCAATGAACTTTCTTTAAGCAGCTCATCAGTTGCCTAAGTGCTGTTTTGTTACTTCTTTGCTGAAACTCGAATCTCACAAGGCAAATGGAAGAAATGTTCCTGGAAATTTAAAGACTGATATAACAAAGCACACAACTTTTTCCTGAGATGCAATCCATAGACTGCTACATCAATTGTATTCTAACTTGGAGCTTTTTTTTTTTTTCCAAAGTTTACAAACAGCTCAGTGAAATTCCTAATAAAGACCACTCTTGTTTAAATGTCTGAAAAGATTCTGAAGTGATTTAAAAGATATTTCTACATCTTATAGAAGTTAATATAATCCTCATAGAATTCAATGTAGCCAATTCCATGTTTCATCAAACATATACTTTGATCACAACTCAAGACAGAATTAATAGTCATTACCTCTGTAGAAAAAAAGAGGATAGATGAATTTGCAAATATTTACTTAGATTTTATTTGGAAATTGTGAATTAATTTCAAAGCAAAATAATAAAGATATAATGATAGATTCCTATTATTGCCACAAAAGTGTTATATAACAAACCACTGTGAATCTCAGTTGCTTGCAATAACAAGCATTTATTCTCACATTTGTGAGTGCTCAGATATATTGTGCTTAGATGATCTAGGTTGAGTTTGGCTGGGAAGCCCTGCTTCAGGCTGCACATTTGACTCTAGACTGGAATTTAGGTTTAATGGATTCCACATATGTTTATTTGGGCCTAAGCTAAAAAGGGCATATTCCTCTCATGCTGAATTGCTAGGAGACACAGGTCAAAAGCAATAGCATAGCACATTGTGTGCCTCTGGGTCATGCATACTAATATTCCTTCGGTCAAACCAAGTCACAGGGACAGTCCAGCATTAATGGAGTGGGAAATAAGCCCACCATTATAGGCAGGGTAGAGAATTTTTACTGAACTCTTGTTCAAAATCATGTTAATCATCCTAAATGTCTTCATCTCAAATGATTAAAAGCCCCAATAAAATGGCTTGGATATTGAATATTTCTGATTCTTACATTTTTTTCCAGGTTTTTCTTTTTTATTGTGCTTATTAAAAATCAGTAGTATATAAAGATATAAAAGAGGCTACTTTTCCAAAGAGGTTTGTTTTCATTTAAAACTTTCTTCTCAGAGCTTTCTGCTTCATTTTCTAGTGTATGTCATTACTATTTTAATAAGGAAGAGATATGTGGAATATTTATTTGAACTCAATCTTTGGCTTAGCATTAGAAATACTAAAGATGGCTTTGAGAATTCTAATCTGTCAGTTACCAAAACCCCTATAAATGATTTTTTTTTCCTATCAGCGACTTTTTTCATCAGAGAAATAAAAATTTTATTCTTTTAGGGTTGCAGGATAACTAAAAGGATATACTTATAATTCCTCTGTTTGGTTCTTCTGTTCTATTTCCCTTAGTTCTTTATACACCTTCCCCATAAAATGGTAATGCAGAAAAGAAAGCTTAGAATAATATCATCCCCAAAAACATATCAGCCCAGCACACTTGTTTTCTCCAGGACTCCATGTTTGTCTTTACCTACCTTCCTTTTGATGAGAAAATTTTCTCTTGTCTAATGGAAATTCAGTTGTTTCTTGGTGATTTCTGATCTTCAAGTCCAATAGAGCATTTTAGAAATGTGGCACTGGTCTAGACAATTGTTTGCTGTAGCTGGCTGTCTATGCATTGTAGGATATTTAGCAGCATCTCTAGACTACCCACTAGATCTAGTGGATGCTCTACTGGGGTTTAATGGCATTTGTTGCTTGGGGTGTTGTAGTCACACCCTTGTATATAGTATTGGAAGGAGCCAAATAGCATGAGTTGCAAAGTAAACTCAATATACCTGCAATGGTATCAGGCACCAACACCTCTGCCTTGTTGTGCTTTTCTTTGAGTCAGTATGTGGAGAAGAGGGAGGAATAACTGCTGTCTGCTCAGCCTTTGCTTTGCCTCTATTGTTGCTGTCTGGAACATGACACTATTAGCTGTCATGTTGAACTTATCAACTTGCTGGATTATTGGACACACTTCACTAGTCATCTATGACATGTGTGAACACTTTACATTCTGACTTGTTTTATTTGGAGGACACGTGTTAATTAAAGATCTGCTGCCAATTATCAGATTCTTGATATTTTATGTAATTATTTAGTATTGTTTTCTATACTTAATTTATACTCAGTAGAGGAGAAAGAAATGAGCATAAATTGGTATAGGATACTCAACTGGTTTTTAAGGAGAAAAAATAAGTCACCCCAAGAAGATGAATAAAGTTAAGTATGCCAATGACTTTCAAAGAAGTAAAAAAAAATTAAATTGCAAAACTTATTGGATGATAGTTCAGAAGATGTAACAGAAAGAAAATTTTACTTGTAAAGTGACCTTCATTTAGAGTACTATTTTTTATTTAATTCTTTAAAACCAAAATAATTCATACATCTTTTCAAATCTAATTGTATGAATTACAATCACCCATGCACTTAATATTCACAGTCATTCCTCTGTATCTCCAATGAACTGATTCTAGGATCCCATTCCCCCAAACCAAAATTCCTGAATGCTCAAATCCCTTCTAGAAAATGTCATAGTATTTGCATATAATGAATGCACATCCTCCCATAGACTTTAAATCACCTCTAGATTACTTAAAATGCCTAATACAGTATGTGAGGTAAATAGCTATTATGCTGTAGTATATAGGGAATAATAACAAGAAAAAAATCTGCACATGTTCTGTATAGAGCAGTTTTGTTTTGTTTTAATTTTTAACAGTAGTTGGTTGAATCTGCAGATGCAAAACTCATAGGTAAGGAGGGGCAACTGTATTTATTTACCCTCATGGAGAGTCTTATCAATTCTTACTTGGTGTTAGGCCTTATTCTGAACATAGAATGAGTTAGACCTAGGTCTTCGCCTGGCAGTTTCCTGGCCTGGCAAACCCAGGTTTCTGAGCCTGGGTATGAGACTTTCTCCTGTCTGTTCTTCCTCATAGCTGACCCCATTTTCAGTCAGTCTAGAGTCTGGCTGCTCACTTATTGCCCCCAGACTTCTCCAGACTCCTATCGTCCACACAGTCCCAGTCCCACATCTCCAGGTCAGCCTAAGGCAGACAGTGTGGAACACTAGAGACCTAAGATGGAAGTCCAGGGGCCTGCACTTGCTATGGCCTCTCTTCCCCACATCTGGGTGACTACCAGGTTATCAACTGTGTTCCACCCTGCTCCAGGCCACTGGATGTGATGCGATGGGTCCCCCAGCCAGGAAATGGAGTCCTTCTCTACTCACTGAAACTCTATGGACCAAGGAACTCGCCTTTATGTGCACATGAGATATTAGCAAACCAGGGGCTTGAGAAACACCTGTAATTTGAGGTTTGCCTTCTTGCTGCTAGCTGAGTCTCTGAGAGTCTGAGGCAACTGAGCCCAAGTTAGACTATTGACAATGGAACAAAGTTAACTGAGAGTGAATAAAACCTTTGTTTTTCAGCCCTTGGGGTTTGATTTGACCAGAGCCTGAAAATAAATGTCATATTTAGAGTAAGAGTTTTGGAATCAGACAGACATGGGTTCAAATTCAAGATCCATACCTACATGAACCAAGTTGCTTCCTTTCTCACAACCTGAGCATCAATATTCACAAAATGAAGACAAAAAAATAAGTATCAATCTCTTCAGGCTTTTGTGAGAATTAGATGAAACATTGTAAACAAGATCCCCAGGTCAGTGCTTGCTTCTTATTAAAAACTGAAGGAAAATATTGATATTATTATTACTATTATATTTCTTCCACTAAAGTTGTGTGATTCCAATTTTATAGCCACCTTCTCCTTTGCTATTGTCATTTTCTACCTCTGTCAAGCCTTTGGCAATCTGTCATCCAGACTTTCAACTTATACCTACTAAAACAGCAATAATTTCTGAAATGTTTCATTTTGGAAATAAATTTAAATTTACTGAAGGTTTGTAAATATAGTACAGAGAACTTCACCCAGAATATCCAAATGTTGATATCTTACATAACCATAGCGACTTATCAAAACAAAGAAATTATCATTAACTAAATTACAGAAGATATAGATTTCACTGGTCCTTCCACAAATGTTCTTTTTCAGTTTTAGGAGTCAATCCAGGAGAAAATGCTGTATTTAGCTGTTTTGTCTTTCTAGTCTCCTCCAAAAAGTAATAATTCATTCCTTCCTTCCTTCCTTCCTTCCTTCCTTCCTTCCTTCCTTCCTTCCTTCCTTCCTTCCTAGTCAGGTATCTTGTATCATGCTTCTTAATTGGGTTTATCTGATTTCTTCCTCATGGTTAACCTGAGATTGTGGGTTTTTAGGTGACCACAGAGAGCAAGTGTTATTTTTCACTCCATCATATTAAGGGTGCATGACATTCATATGACTCATTTCTGATGATGTTAATCTTGATCATTTGGCCAATCTAGTGTTTGCTGTAATTCACTGAAAAGTCATCCACCCTCTCCCTCAGCCCTTGGCCCTTTCAGTACTCTACTCTTGGAAAGTGAGTCACTAAGCATAGACTATACTCAAGAAATGAAGTGTTAGCTTCCTTCCATCCATTCCTCACTGTGTCCTTAGGGACCCTAGAGATCCAGCCACAAGAAACTCACTGCTCCTGTGGCACTCCAACGTAGCCACCTCTTCCTGAACACTTCAGGCTTGTTCCTGGTTCAAGTACAATAGTTCGCCTCACCCACAGGCATACATTCCAAGACCCCTAGTGGATGCCTGAAACTGAGTAGCACTGACCCTATGTATACTGTTTTCACACACACACACACACACACACACACACACACACACACACACAACAAAATTTAATTTATAAATTAGGCATGGTAAGAGATTAACAAAAATAATTGATAATAAAATTAAACAATTATAACAACAACAACAAAAAAGAGATGAAGTGTCAGGGTTGGGGAGGTAGCTCAGTGGCAGGGCTCTTGCCTAGCATGCACAGACCCTGGGTTTGATTCCCAGCACTGCAAAATAAAGCAAAACAAAATGGAGATGGGGAGTTAAGTGCCATTTGCATAAAAACAGATTATTTATAATCCTCTGTGTGATATCTGTCTCTACTCATCATTTATCTATTCAGTTATTTATTTGTGTTAGTATAGACACATGGGTCTTTTTTACTTTGGGCTATAAATCCAATACTATATTGTTTATTTTGTTCTAGGTTTGGTCAATAGGATCTCTTTCATTTGGCTTCTGTGTCCCTTGGACATACTTTAGTTTTGAGCACTTCCTTACTTTATAGGACCCTAAAGTATTCCAGGTGCATCTTGTTATTTCCTACCCCTGCCCTATAACCAGCCATTTCTTTGAACATCCCTGATTCTTTTCATTGGAGAATGGTATTAGAAACCAAGATCTGGGTGGTAGATGTGGTCATCACTGCTGGGGTGTCATTATTTCTGTGTCTTCTCAGTGAACAGAGCTAGTAAGTACATGTATGTATACTAACTCATCTATATTATATACATACATATATATACATACATACATACATATAGGCACACATAAACACATATTTTCAATATTTCTGAATGTGTGTGTGTGTGTGTGTGTGTGTGTGTACTACTAAAACACTGAAATGAGTCTATACCAAAGGCTCAAGGATGACACAAAGGTAATAAACTCAAGCTGTGCTTCTTTCTGTATTATGGTAACCCAAGCAGCACACTCTCCAACACCAAAGGGTGCCAAGCACATAAATTGGGGCGACAACCACCACCTTGGAGTTGTTCAGCAAAACAGTCCTATATGAGGATACCTCAGAGTTCGATCACCTCCTTCAATAGATAGGACTTTCTCTATGCATGTCCCGTCTGTCTGATCTACCTCCTATGGCATTGAATCACCCAAGAGCCTGAAGCCCACACTTAGAAATCAGTTCTCTAACAGATCCAAATCCTCAAGAATGAGGACCAAAAGAAATGAGAATTTCTGTGAGCAACTGCATAACCCCTGTCATCCAAGCTTCCTATCTGAGGAACTCATGGGTCCAAATTTGACTGACACAGAGAATGTTCCATCTAGAAGAAACTGAATTTCGCATTCCAATGAGACAAGATAAGCATTGACAATGACAGTACATACTAAAATAAACATGGAAAGAGGTAGTTATGTTACAGAAAGTTTCTGTCTCTAATGAGCACCTAGCATTAAGTCAGGCACTTCATATATATCATCTTGACAATAACCCCAGGAGATGCAACTTATATTTTTATATTCCCATTGCACAAAACAAGAAATCATCTGAGAGGGTATATCATTTATCTGATGTTACAATTAGTAAGCGGCAAATTCATGATTAACCCAGGTTCAAACACCCAAAGTAGCACCAGCTGTATTACTGCTACTTAATTAAACAGATGGCTGAGGAATACTGAAAACAAAAGCCGTACTGGAACTGAGTGTATTTTCAGATGGATGCAACCTGAACTTAGTTCCTGGCATAATGAAAAGTGAAAAGGGTGAATAAGAAAAAAAGAATCATCTAACCTAATGATTAAAATCATAAAGATGATTGAAGAGCTGAATCATATACTTCCATGGTATTAAACTGCTGCAAATGAATTAGAACACTTGGAAAAATGGACATTGGAATGAAAAGTCGATCTCAGAGCCTCTTGGGAAACTACTCCCAGGCTGCTAGAAAGGCAGTAGGTAGACTTTGAAGCAAAGTCTTGAGTCTGAGAGTAAGTTGATAGTCAGGGAAGGCTGTGTTTTTAGCTCATGGCAATGCCAATTTGCAGTTCAGAGACAGATGTTGGATCTGAGAGAGCAGTTACCATGATCCATTACTGAAGAGATGGACCTTTGGAATGAGACCTGCAACTTATTCCCCTTAATTTTTCCATCAGGAACAGATGCAGCCACATCTCTTCATGCTCCCAATCTTTTCATTTACCACATCACTCATCACTTGGAAGTTTCAAGGATGAACCATGTTCTTGCTTTCCAGAATACTTTATCCATCACACACTTTGTACATCAGCTTGTTTCTGCTAGGAGCATCATTCTTTACCCTATTAAACCTCTTCTCTCCTCCTGAACAACCAGGACTTAGCTTTTAAGCTCTGAGAAATGTTTATCCCACTCCTGGGAATGGAATAGTCTCCCCACCATACATACATGTATGCACACACCACACCAAAGCAACTTGCCCTTCCTCCTATTCTTTGCCTTATATTGCAATGACTGGTATAGATATCAAACCCCTTATCTATGAACATAAACTCCAAAAGTATCTGGAAACCAAAAATTATAAATGTTATATTTAGTGCAAAGTTATTCCATTTGTGAGACTGGTCATGCATTTTGCTACAGAAAATTTGATGCAT
The DNA here is from genome assembly GCA_004024805.1 of Geosciurus inauris. Taxonomy (NCBI): domain Eukaryota; kingdom Metazoa; phylum Chordata; class Mammalia; order Rodentia; family Sciuridae; genus Geosciurus; species Geosciurus inauris. The sequence continues at coordinate 7,012 of PVHX01002661.1, read as the reverse complement.
GTGACTTTAGAGGGCTGCCTCAGATATTAAAAAAAAGTACAATATAGGCACCAGGTTATCAATCTAGACCTGAAAGAAATGCTCTGTTTTAAAATCTACCAGATCTCCAGAAAGTTAGATAAGAAATAATTATTCTTGCTGGACACAGTGGTGCACACCTGTAATCCCAGTGACTCAGGAGGCTGAGGCAGGCGGATCACAAGTTCAAGGCCAGCCTCGTCAACTTAGCAAAGCCCTAAGTAACTTAGCAAGCCCTTGTCTCAAAATAAAATATAAAAAGAGCTGGGGATGTGGCTCAGTGGTTAAGCACCCCTGGGTTTTCTTCCTGGTACAAAAATAAATAAATAAAGGAGAAATGATGGTATTTCCTATACTTTATTCCATTGTGCACTGAGTCGTATCATGTTGTGTATACTAAAGTTCAATAGACTTTAAAGTCTAGTGACAGGCTTTACCTCATCTATCATTCTATCTTCTTTACCTACTACAGTGCGTAGGTAATTATGACTGGCCTGTTTAATAAATGAGAGAACAAATTGCCGAACCCCAGGTTGGTTAGGTGTTCCTCTACTTCCCAAGACACAGAATTTCAAGTTAACTAAGAAGACTGAAAAACCTAGAAGAAATTTTAAATTCCTTTGTCACTTTAAACACACCAACTTTCAATCATGCTTTCATTGATCTATTGATTCATTCCACACATATTTATTGTACAACTACTTTGTAGCATACGATGCCCTAGACCACAGAGATACTAAAAAAACAACAAACAAACAAAAACAGAGAAAGCAGAGAAAACAGAAAAGAGAAAACAGACTTTGACAGAGTAAGGATTTAATACAAATGAGGGTATTTATTCTCCATATGTATGAAATATAATGTGTACTTTGAATTCTTAGTGTGAAAAATATTGTGCTACTAATTCATTGATAATTTTTATAACATTTTACTCAGGCATAGCAACATATCTTGGTAACTCCTCTTGCAAGAACTAAGTAAGTCTTAAGTATTGTCTCATAATGAGTTTCATTTAAAATATTAAAAAATTGTGAAAACTGATCATTTGGGGTTTGGTTAGAAAACTGGAAATGACTCTAGGTGTTTAGAAATGGAAAGAGTTTCACACAGTGTATTAGGAGTTATGCCCCTGTTGGAAGGTGGGAAGACTAATGGACAGGGAGGCTGCTCCCTAGATACACAGAAATGCTGGGATAGTAGGGAAGCTACTACCAGTGTCTCAGCTTTTTGCACTATTAGCATGGGTGCTTCTTAGGAGGACACTGTGAGACACTGAAAGTCACTGATTACAGCCACATGTCACACCAAAGCAGGTGATTCTCAAGAGACCTTCTGAAAACTCTTCTACAACACCCCCAGCCCCCAGCATCAGCCTGTAGGAGCCGTAGTAGAGTAATACCTTTCTTTCCACCTTCTGTATCTTATGCAGATGCCACACTTTGGTAGAATTTGCCCAAAATGAGTCTGAGAAAAGTTGTTTCTAGACTCTAAGCCCTTACAGTATCCAAGTCTCAATTCTGCTCAGGATCTCTAGGAATTACAAAACAGGAAGAGACCAAATGATTTTCTTTATGAGAGTAGCTTATTTTGTTTTCTGACATCTTCTTAAAATAACTTGGGAGAGGCAAAGTGACCTCATGAAAATAATCATAACTGGATGATCTCTTGGTAACATGGCTTCATGGAGCTGAAGTCAAGGATTAGGTCTCAAATATGACTAACTTTTGTGGGAGAAATGACAGGCTTATGTATAGAACCCACAATGAACTGAAGTTATGTGGATATTTCTTATATTTGGGTGCTCATGGCTACCTTTGAAAGAATGTAAGTATGTTCAGTACATACACTTTGAGGTCTTCTTGGACTTCTGATACAAACTTAGAAAAATGGAGAAAAATAGTCAAACGGCAATGAAGGATTATAACTAAGAAATCAAATATTCCTAGTTGATTTAGAAAATTCTCTTACAAAACTATAGAAATGTATTAAACTATATAATGAAGGGCTGCTATTTCCCTGACCTCAGCTTCCATATTGTTGTGAAATATGTATTTGGCCTCTGTCCCTGGTTACAAAGATCCTAAAACCCTTGGAATCTCCAAAGTGGTAAGAATGACTTTTTGTATGATAATGTGATGACACGTGACTGGAGGCCTATTTAGTTTCTGGATAGGGGGCCATCACCAGAAAGACCAATGTTTGATTAGCAGTTTGGGACTTAGAGCCTCCTTCCTCAATCTTCGAGGGGAGAGAGGGCTAAAGATTGGATTGATCATCAATGGCCAGTGATTTAATCAATCATGCCTATGTAGTGAAGCCTCCATAAAAACCCAAAGTAGTGTTTGAATAAGCTTCTGGATGGATGAACATGTAGAGATTTCTGAAGAGTGGTGCAGCAAGGCAGGACATAGAAGTCCCACTGTCTCCCCACACATTGCCCTGTCCTATGCATCTCTTCCAATTGCCTCTTCATCTGTATCCTTTATAATATTCTTTATAATAAACCAGTAAACATATATAATGTATTTGAGTTCTGTAAACTATTCTAACAAATAATTAAATCTAATAAGGATGTTGTACCAATTTATAGTGTTTGGTCAGAAGTACAGGCCACAACCTGGGTTTATACTTAGTATCTGAAGTTGGGGAAGTCTTGTGGGATGGAGTCTGCAGCCTGTGAGGTCTAATGCTGTCTCCAGGTAGATGGTGTCAGAACTGAACTGAATTAGAGGACAACAAGCTGGTGTCAACTGGAGATTCTACTGGATAAATGCACAATGTTTGGGAAGAAAAACCCCTTGTACCTGGTGACAGAAGTATTGAGTGACTGTGTTATGAGAATACAGTAGGAAAAACTGAGTTTGTTTCTTTTTTCCTATATTCTCCCAACTTATCTAAACTTAGAAAAATGTGTTTAGTAAAACAATTAAATTTATATTGGATCTATGATCAGTGGCTTTAATATCAAAGTTGGCAAGAAATAGGTAGACTTTTCTGTTCAGGCTTTTTGCAGATCGACTATTCTCTGGTAATAAAACCATCTCTAAGCACCCACTCAAACCAAAGCAACCTCTGATTGTTAGATATGATATTCAGGAGTGAGCAATTTTCTGCAGGTATATTTCTAATGTGTATTTTAATCAACTCTGCTTTTACATTTGTCAACCCCTTAAAAGGAAAGGCAACCTGTAAACCAGATCCCATAGATTCTCCAAATTATCCAGGGTATATTCAGCAAATTAAAATTAATATCGAACATGAGCACATTGAAAGATTGCATTACTCAGCAAACCTCCAAAAGGTTCCAGATTCTTTGAAGAGATCCATTTCTCTCCAAGATTCATGAGCTGCCTGTCAACAAATTTAATTGGCTATTTATTGAAATTAATGACCGCCATAGCTGATGGAGCAGGCTTTACTTTAGGTTTGGCTTTTACTTTTTATGGTTGTTTTCCCTTCTCTTGTTTTCCATGTTGCATGCTGACAAAGCCATGAGCAAAATCAATGGGGAAAACTCTGCCATCGAAGTGAGAAACAGCTCTTTTCACCACTCTCATGAAACTGGCAAATATTGCTGATGATGGATTTTCTCCCATCTCCAGTACATCAGTGTTTGGATTACTTAAAAGTCTATTTTCGCAGGGAGATTTGCGCATTGAGGGCTGAGGATAGACGCTCCACCAGCACAACTTGTGCTCAAATTTCTATCAGCCATACATATTCTCTGTCATCCACAACTATTCTCTTTGCCTCAGTTTCCCCACTTGTATGTTAGAACTTCTAATAATACCTCCTGGCTACTAACTGCCTAAAATCTTATAATAGCTCATTAAGAATTCCTTGTTATCATTTGGTTCTCTAGGAAAATAAAGTTATGAGGCTATATCGAATTCACCTTGATTTTCACAAACCACTATGCTTTTAGAACTACAACAAAAGTGCCAGACTCTGCTTTTATTGACAAAGTCTTTTATTGACAAAGTCTAAAGCAGTGGAAATTGATGCTGTAAGAGAAAGGGAGTTGCCTGATTTTTAAACAATTTCTTCTTCCTTTTACTCCCTCTCCCCCGACTCTTATTATTACATATTGTATAGACTTGTTTCTGGTTTTCTGAAGATCCTACAAATACTTGCACAGATAGTGTGATGAAGAGGCAAAAGAGAAAGTAAAGGACTCCATTCTTGGAAGGATTTCAGTGGACCTGTGGTTAACCTCATAGTTACTTTTCTAACCTGTCCTGCCCTTCTTCATTCCTTTCTTTCTTTATTCAGCAAACATATTATGTACCAGACATGCAGAGAGTTACTGGAAATAAGCATCTTAAGTTACTACACCAATTCTCAAGAATCTTTCTCACTAGTGAAGGAAACAACACTAAAACATACACTCCTTCAAGGACTGTTTGCCAAACCAAACTCCCTTAGTTTGAATCCTGGCTTTCCCACTTAAACTTTAGTCAAGTTGCTTTACCTCTCTTTGCTTCAGTTGTATGATGGGGTTTTAATAATGCCAGTTATGTTAATGATAAGACAGGTATGTGTGTTTGTATGTATGTGTGTATATAGGTGTACAGAGAGAAAGAAGGGGCTTGGTCAAAGAGGTGAAGATCAGGAAGGGGCCTGGAAGGGAGGTGAGCTGGTGCCATAGGGGAACCAAGTCACTAGTTGCCTTGGCTTCCTTACATTGAATTATCTCTAGCCTTGGGTTTAATTAGCCTGCTAGGAAATAAGTCAGAACCAGATAAGCTTGTCCAGAGGCAGGTGGAAGGAGATAGGGATGAAAAAACAAAGACCCAGATGTTGTTTTTGCAACCCTTTCTCACACACACACACACACACACACACCATAAAGGCCTTTAAGAACAACTTATGAATAAAAACCAACCAACCAAAAAAAAATACACACACAAAATATCTTTAACAGTGTGGATATTCTTGACTTCAAATATTGGGTCTGCAAATACTTATAATGAATACCTTGAAATTTAGACTTGAAGATGCGATCATTAGACACATGGGGAACTTAAAATTTCCTTCCAGCATTCAACCTGCGTGACTTCCACATACTAGGAATTAGGAACAGTGGTTAACAAACATCAGGAGGAGAAGATGAATTATTAAATAATTGTAAATATTAAATTATAGTCAGGGGAGGACAAGGCCTTCAAAGCAGTGTGCGAGCAGGAACAGGAGCCAGTCTAATCTACCCAGAAGAGACTCCTTGAGGAAGTGATCATTACATTGAGAGCTGAAAAATGTATCTCATACCAGTAAAGGGAATGGAAAAGGAGAGAGTGGATCACAGAGAGTATGAGTGTGCAAAGGCCTGCAGCCCAGGAAAGTAAGACAAAGGCTGGAGCAGCTGGAGTCAGTCCAGCAGAGTGGGAGGATCCCAGAGCCTGAGGATGGACACTGCGCAGAGAGCTGCAGAGAGTAGTATAGACTGCAGTTTATGGGACTTGCTGATTAATTGGAGGGAGGATGTCAAGAACAACTCTCAGGGCTTTGCATCCATCAGTATGGTGGTTCATGAGGTTATTTACTAAGACAAACAACAGTGAAGAAATGCCCAAAGAAATAAAAACACTTAAGGAGTGAGTTGAGAAAAAAAAGTAGGAAATACAACTGAAAAGAAAGTCCTAGAGAAACAAGAAGAAAACCAAGAAAGTTAGAGGTGGTGGAAGCCAACGCAGGGAAAAAAATCAGAAAAAAAGGAAAATGGTCACCAGAGTAATGTCAAAATAACTATGTTTTGAACATAGTGACAGGGAAGTGATTGGAAACTTTGGCAAAAGAAGTTTTGAGGAGCAGTGAATACAGAAGCCATGCTTCATGAATGGAGAATGGGAGACTAAGAATGAGAGACAGCAAGGCACAGCAATGATTACAGAAATCTCTCTGCAGAGAAATAAGAATATTTAGAAGCCCTGGAATTGAAGAAGAGAGATTTTTTAAAAATTTGTTTGGGTTTTGCTGTGGGGAAATCTTGAGCATATTTGAATGTTGGTAAACTGAGTCAGAGTGATAAAAGCAAGACAGATGAAACATAACGGTGAGGATACAACCTCAAAGGAGCAGGGTGAACTGGGATCCAGAGCCCAAGTAGAAGAAGGAAGGTGGCATTTTGTTCACCTTCACATGAGGAAAGGACTAGGATAGGAATGGATGAAGACTGGCGTATGTTGGGGTGGTCAAAGTGCACACTGAACATGTTTCTGTGGATGTTATATTCCTCAGGATCTGGGCAAGAAACAAGTCACTAGAGTGTTTGATGAGAGACCACCTGCTGGACACGGGAATAAGGTGAGGGGGACTAACAGGCAACATTGAAACACTCAGAGATGCAACATCATTAGACACTGTTGTACATTTAATGTTAAAGAGACATGGGGATTAAAGAGTATCCTTGATGACCAATGAAATCAGAATCTTTGGAACTGAAGTCATGGAGGATCCACCTGCTACCAGAGCCTACCAGAAGCACACAGGGAATCTTGTTCATCTCTCAGTCTCTTCCAATGGCCAAACCCAAACACGAAGCAGATGGCAAAGGAGCCCAGAGCCCTGAGAAGAACAAAGAATGTCTGGAGAGGAGAAAGAAGTAAACAGAGAACAGCCATCAGAGTGACTTAAGAGGAGTCATCTTCTTTTTTATTTATTTTTTTGCTACTGGGGATTGAACTCAGGGGTACTCGAGCACTGAGCCACATCCCCAGCCCTATTTTGTGTTTTATGTAGAGACAGGGTCTCACTGAGTTGCTTAGCGCCTCGCCATTGCTGAAGCTGGCTTTGAACTCGGAATTCTCCTGTCTCAGCCTCCCAAAGTGCTAGGATTACAGGCATGTGCCACTGCACCCGGTGAGGAGGAGTCATCTTCTGAGAATGTGGGTGAGGAGTCATCATCCCCAACTCACTTCAGGCTCTAACATCACAAGGTTTTACCCACTCTGCAGAGTGAATGCGACCTAAACTATAATCTAGCAGGTTAGAGACC